>LKNJ01007813.1:0-10994 GCA_002120245.1 Maccullochella peelii | reverse complement strand
GTCCCATACAATTACAAAACCTTCTGGATTCTGCCTCACCTGCCCCCTTTCCTCACCTGGCTCAAGTCTTTCATAGACATCATCAAGGAATGAAAAGAGGCGCTCAGTGTCCCAGTTAGGAGTTTATGCCTTTATTTATTTCTTTTTAGTTATGTTAGGTTTTGAACATAAATGTAACAATAGTATGTAAAAAAAAATAGTTTTGATGAAGTAAACTTGGTAGAGAAATGTGAGTTAGTAGTTGTAAAAAACTGTAAGGCAGCCTTTTTTTGCATTTATAAAATCTTCTTTATATTTTTTATAATGGCAACAATGTGGCAACTCAAGGTGAAAACTATATTTGAACATCTTTTTGAACCCACTTTTATTCTCACATAATGTGTCAAAGATCTTGAGCTTAAATGTATTCTGTGCAAAAACACAACTGACTGACTGAAAGGTGAATGTAAATATTTTATTTTCCGAGGTTTCTGTGCTCAGACTGCTGCTGCCAACATAAGGGAGGTGACTGGAACTTAACTTGAGCTGCCGACAGTATTGAAAAACTCAACAGCTATGTGACTTGTGTAGCTCTCCACTTTTCATTGTTTCTTACCTTCAGTAGAACATAGTTCCAGCGAAACTACAACAAGGTCAAATGTATTTTGCAGCCTCACGAGCCAAAATCCATCCATCCGCATTGTACTGGCTGGTGGCAGAAATCTCAGAGACAGATACCTGATCTTGGGCAAATAAACCCAAACTTTCTGCATGACTAGATACCACTAGAGCTCATGGTCGGATTAAGCTGCTAGGGGGCCCTGGGGCTGCTGGGCTCCCATTAACCTCTGTTTCTCCCGCTCTCTCTGTGCACAGTATTTCAACGCTGGCATACTACATGGTTCCAGGTTTGCTGAGAAGCCATGTGATATTTATATATATTATAATTAGTTTATGAGTGAAACAAATAATTCATTTTATTTATTATTATTATTTATGTAGTGAACGGGATATTTTGCAGTGTAAAAATGAACTTCTCAGAGCTCTCTGGTGGATGAAATAATGGAGACACTATTTCAAAATCACCTCAAACATTTGTTTGAGATACGTACAGTATTTCCGTGCTGACATTTCTTGTTACTTATCAGCCAGCATATACACTGGGGCTGATGAGACTGTCGTCTGAACCACACTGCCTGGTAACAGGGGTTCCACGTGGCTTTATCGATTAGTCATCTGCTGATTATTCTTTCTATTAACTCATTATTTAGGCTTTTTTCAATTAATCAATTATGAAATTTTGTCTATGAAATGTCAAATTATAGTGAAAAAATGCCCATTTAAATTAGTCCAAGGTGGTGTCTTTAAATGTCTTGTTTTGTCCAACATGCACATACAAAAAATTACTCAGAATAGCTGCTGATTAATTTTCTGTTGAACAACTAATCACATAATGGACTACCATCTTTAGTAATATGCTAATACTGGCCAATAATATTAACCATTCCCAAACCTCATGGCTGAGGGTAATTGTTAAATTAACTGAACTTAAATTATATATCTCTCAGAAGCAATCAGATCACTGTTCAGGGACTTTTCACTAGCTGCGTTCACATGGAGCCTAATATTCCACTAATAATGGGAATAATAGCCCAATCAGAATATAAAGGCCTCATTCTTTCTGCGCATGTTTGCCCCACGTGGGGGGAACATTAGGTGACGTGAACGAGTTTCCGGGAGGGACAGAAACATGGCGACTGCTCTGTGCTCTTAAAAGATTTAAGGATTGTTGAACGCCTCGAATGTCGAAAGGCTCCAAACAACGAGTTGTTGAGATGAACGAAGCTGAAAAAAAAAACCCAATTTCTTCTTCTTCTGTTATATTTCTGACAGAGTAGACTCTTCACAGTGGACAGAACCACTGTGTGCATGTCAAAAAAGTTATATTTTGATTAAATGCTTTGGGGCATGTAAACACACGTCTTATCAGATCCCTTCATTTAGCGTCCATGTAACCAGGTAAGATGGAATCTCTAATCCCAATGATTTCAGTCAGGTTGAAGAAGTATTGTCCATGTAACCACAGCTGGGAAGCTGTATCAGAGAATGCTGGGAAGCCTACAAATTGTGTGTCCCCACTGCAGCATAAACAAACAAACTGAACTTGTTATTTGCATTAAGCAGAGAGGGTTAGAGAGAGGCTACACTGACAAATGGAAGTGTGTTAACCCTCCGACCGCAGCACCACACTGAACTTTCTGACTGCTAAATGTCAAATCTTAATGGGGGCACAAAATAAAGCCCGGCTTTTTGTTTCAGTTTGGAAAATAATGGAGAATAACTGTGTGTGTGTGTGTGTGTGTGTGTGCGTAACAGGGAGCTGTCCATGTGTGTGGTGCTGATTTCAAACAGTACAGCACTTTCCTACTTGCTGTCCATTTCTCCCTGGTCTTTCATCTCTTCTCCTCTTTTATTTACCACCTCCTCTCTCTCTTTCACACGCACTGCCTCCCTCTCCTCCAGTGCTCTGTCTCTCCCTCCCTCTGTTCACACCGCTCTCCCACTTTTCCTTCTCGAGACATTAAAGAAAAACAAAGCCTCCTTATCACAGAGTGCCTCTCATTTTCTGGGTTTTCCGCTCATTTCACTAAATTCTCTGTGACTAGCGTGAAAAACAAGCACTCAGTGTGGAAGCAGCCCTGTGCTGCACTCTCCTACACACAGTGGTGGGTGGAAACAGGAGTCAGGAATCACTGTTGCAGCAGCTCCTTTTTTCTCTGAAAATTCTCGCAGCAAAACAGATCAATAACGAACTGAGGTTTGGTTCTCACAAAATCATCAGTATCTATCACGTCAAAGATCTCTTTAAGTTCTTTTTAAAGACTTGTAACAATAATAATGTAACCAATCTTCTTCTCCATGCAGCAGATTCGAAGTTGCAGCTCTTCTATTTTGCCATTTTCTTTCCAGTCGTTGCTGTGCTATGTGATGCTAATGCACTGTGATGTGTTGACTGCTGCCAGCTGAAGGGCTTCACACAGTATCAGAGGGAGGGACACTGAGGAGGACAGGAGGAGTGGAGAAGAAGAAGCGCTCGGTTATTACCATCCCAAAAAACTTGCAGAGAAGCGCGTTGAAAAGCTGCCAGTACAGTGAACTTTACACTGCGGGGTGCAAGTCTGTTTTCATGTTTTCATTCATTTTCTACAAATCACTTTACAATCCAGATCTGATCATCATGCCGGCCATTGTCAAAGGCACATTATCATCATAATTAATATAGCCTAGCTGACACTAGATCTTTGAGGCCGATACTGATAAAAATAACGATATATCAGCTGGTAGTCATTTAAACACATAACATAAACAATCTACAGATTGTTTTCTTTTTGATAACAATTATTTTCATTATTCAGTTGATTCTTCTTTTATTAAAAAATGATTTAGTCTGAAAACGCACCAACAGTCCAAAAGATATCCACTTTACAGTGCTATTAAACAGAGACAAATGAGCCTGTCCTCACATTGGACAAACTGGAACCAGCAAATGTTTGTCGTTTTTGACCAATGACTTCAATGATTAATCCATTGTCAAGAATCGATTTCAACTGGTCAACTAATCGATGAAGCACTAATTGTCATTCATGAATAAAGTACAGTGAGTATGATGACAATAAAGCAGGCACAATGTGGTGGAATATCCATCTCAAGCCAGTTTCAAGCAAGACGATTTTCAATCACACAAAACGATCAATGGATGACTGGAAGGTGGAAAAAAAATCTTATTCAAACATCTAAAATGCTTTAGTATCTTTTGAAAACTATTTAGCAGTTAAGCAAAGTACACATGATTTGTAGTAAAGTGGCTTGTTTGAATGAAGTTGAATGACAGCACTGCTACCACACTGAGTTATTTACTGTGATATATTAGTTTAGGCTGTGCACATTTTCCTATGCACTCTACAAATCCTGGGTTTCCCCTCTCCTATGAGTCAGTGTGTGGAAGGATGGAGATGGGGTTCATTTGACTGTAAGCAGCGACAAGGTTGAATTCAGACAGACGGAGAAAGCCGATCTGAACGAGGCTCAGACTCACATGCAGAGGGGACTTTGCTTTTCAAGGAAGCAGTGACAGCTCACATCTAAAGCACTCACACTCCGACCGCTGGTGCTGTTGACATGCAGAATGCAGTGGGAGATGGAAAACTGACGAGTACAGACAGCCTGCGTGCGTGTGTGTGTGTGTGTGTGTGTGTGTGTGTGTGTGTGTGTGGTGTGTGTTTTACAGGCTATATAAGAGAGTACGGAGCAGAGAGCATGGGGATACAGTGGCAGCCAGTTCCACTTCTTTCCACAACAAGGACCTGATGGACTACAGCCTCTGAGTGCTTGGTGAAATGCTGTTGGAAAATCCCTTGGAGCAGAAAGACACACACACACACACACACACACACACACACACACTCATGCACACGCACTACTACAAGGTGGCGAAAGGAAATTCATGTATAAAATGTTGATCTTTTATCTTGACACCTTGTCAACATTGTTTTCTACTTTCACGCCACCAAAGCACGGCGAAGTGAAGTGAAGTGCAGTGAGCCCGAGCCGTACAGTACAAACAGCAAACAGATTTGACTATGATGCAATGAAGCCATTATTTCTCATTAGCTCAGGCCACTGGAAATGTATACTTTGCTGTCAGATCAGCTGTTTGCAGTACAGTGATGTATTGTCAGTAGGAATAGGTACCAAGGAGCGGTCTTAAACTGGTACCGGTTCCTGATTGGTCAGAACCAAAATATTGATAAGCTCCTGGGTACTCATTCACATCACTCATTCATTTGTTTAACAGCACATTTCCAATGTAGCCAATGTTGCAGGGGCCATGTCGTGCTTCTGCTTGTGTTCTGTGGATTCTAGTCAAAGGATTGCTTCAGGTCTTTTCAAGTCTATCTTGAATACAATACTCACAAACAATGTGTATGTTTTAAAGGGCAATAGGTCGCTGTAATCCTTCCTTGGTAGTGCCCCTACACTGTAAAAGATCACACAGTCCTCGGGTCTTTGCAAGAATGCATTCTACAGTTGAGCTGAAGCTGATATGAGGCTTACGCTTCCACCAACAGTGAATCCTTGCGGCAGGAAACTTCCCAGTAGACAAAACATCGGTAATAATCCTCCACACAACAATGAGGAGGAAGGTACCTGCTTGATTTGTCTAAGTCAGACCGTTCAAACCTTGCTTTAAGCACACTTAAGGTTAAAATGCTCGAAAGAGTGAGCAAGCTTTAGCAAAGCAAGTGAAAATACTGCTACTATTAACTGTCTGTGCATTAACAGATGTAACACTAGCAACTTAATGGGTCAATACAGATTTTCCTTACCAACAAATCCCATCAAACCCTATGATACGCTGCGATTCTGGGGTCTTTTTGTGCAATTCTCATCCAAAGGAAGGAGGGTATTTAGAGAAATTCAGCCTTCTGTGATTCTCAGGCTGGCCTCCCAAAGAAAATAGGATATCTAGAGTGATTTGGTTTGTATTCAGTGCCCACACAGGGAATATCAGGCTTTCACGGATATTTGGATAACTAGTTGGCAGGAAACTGAAATTTAGACTTAGATTTGCGCTTAAGAGCAACTGAGTCATGACTGCTTTTATCATCCAATGGAAAAGCTATTTGAAGATATCTGGACTTATTCCTCTCAGGCTGTGCTGTTCTATGTCATCAAGGGATAAAAAAAACGTTATTTAGGGAGACACTGCAGCAAGTGACGGGGGCGACAGATATTTGATGATAGTTTAAAGAGACAAAATCAGGAAATGCTTTTTCTGCTGCACTTAATTCAAATCATCTTCCAGTTGATCATTCAAAGTAGAAAAAAACAAGGGACTTCTCTCAGGCTTTTCCAACATCCACTGTTTTAGATATGGGCTGATTCACGTGATGCACAACTGGAGCATTCCAAATAATTTTGGCCAAGGTCAACCTGACCAAGAAAGGATTGCCTACTACCAGGACTGTAGACAACGATTAGCCCACCACCTTATGCAGTGACAGTATTTTCGAAGGAATTTTAGAGGTACCTAAAACAGGCTCTTAACTGAAGGTTTATGTTCAGTATATCTCATTCACGTTTGACTTGACTACGGAACAGAATCCCGTACCTTCAAAACCTCCTTAAACATTTCAGATGAAACTGACATGGAATGAGTGACTGTACGGATTAAAACAACCATATATGATCTTATATAGACCATAGACCTTAGTGATAAAGGGATTTAGCCTCTGACTTGACTCAATGGGCTCGGTTTAAGGAAACCTTACTCCACACTGAAGTTGTGTGTATAGATTAAGACGTGCACGGTTAAAATAAGATTAAGGCATTTCCTAGCTTTTTAAGGGAGCGTGGTTGCGTAGTCCCTGCGCTCAGTGTCATGTAGTACATAACTGGTTGACTAGGGCATATACTGTATAGGTTAGTGTACACAGATATAGAGTAGTTCATGTATGGATATACAACCTCCAGTTGGTGAATTATTCTGGCATAAACTCAGGCTTAAGTCTGGATACCAAATGCTTCATCATGTACTACAAACATAATGGTCCAATTTTATATTATTTCAATTTTATATGATTTGGGAAAGTTTTTTTCATGTCCACAGTTAAATTTAATTCAAGTTTTAAATAAGGCCCTGGTTGTGACCACCTCAGTCCACAATTTTTGCATATATTGTGATGATTTAAAGTAAACTTTTGTGAATTCCCCACAAATACAAATACCAATTCTACCAAAAAATCATATTTTAAAAGGATGAGGAACGTTTTCTCATTACTGACATCAGTTTGACAGTAGCCCCTCTAGGGATGCAGCCTAACTCCTTAAGGATTTTCTCTGTTCTGCAGATAAACAGGAGGTTTGAAGGGTTTTCCGCCCAAAAACTAATGATAAAAGCCTAAATTCTTCAAACAAAACCACGGTAACCTCAGTTGAAGCGTATTTTCACAAGTAGTTCTAATTAAAACCACCAGCACACAGCTACAGGGTGTTTCCGAGGGCTCTGATCTAAAGCAGCAGCAGCACTTACATGGAGGTGATGTTCTGGAAAAGGTCCTCGATGCTCCCGGTGCTGTTCCCGGCGTTCACGGTGCCCTGGAAGGACAGCAGCGGGAAGAATTTGCTGTTGTCGGACATATTGCAGTAGATCTCTGTGGGCGAGCAGGTGCAGGTGGGCGGACAGTCAAGCAAGGAGCTCAGGTAGTTGTGAAAGAAGACGCTGAGCAGAAAGAAAATCCTCCAGCAGCACCATATCCTGGGGGGGCGACGGACGCCGAATGCGCCAGATAACGCACCAAATCCATCCATGCTGTCACGATTCAAGTCCCCAGATTTCTTCGCAACTTTGCAGCGACCAGGAAGGAAAATGACTCAAATCCTCTCGTTCAAAGTCCGCTCCGCGCGTACGTGGGTGTATGGATGAGTAACCGGTGTTCTCACCTCATTTCTCACAATGGAGTCCAAATGTTACAATAAAAAAGCATATCTCCCTTCATGTCTGTGCGCATCCGTGAGTGTGTGTGCGTGTGTGTGTGTGTGTGTGAGAGAGAGAGAGAGAGTGTGTGGGGGTATGCCAGATTTTGATGATGCCAGTCACGGCTTGCCTGCTTGTTTAAAAAAACATACACCGCTGGGAAGGAAAAAAAAGCGGGGGGATCCCGAAAATATTCCAGGTATATGACATGAAGGGGTCTGAGCGCGTGCAGTCCGGTTCTCTTTCTCTTCTCCTCCTCTCTCTGCATCGTTTTATGTCATCCCTCCATCTCTCTCCCCCTCTCCCCCCCCTCTCTCTCCCTCTCTCCCCTCTCTCTCTCTCTCTTGCGCTGTTGCTGGTACCAGGCGGTGGGAATGGTGGAGAGACCTAGAAAGAGACGGGGAGGCAGAGAGAGAGAAAGACTCCATCCTCCGAGCTTCAAGTCCCACCTACTGGGCAGAGTGGAAACTGACACGGATACACGCGCGCACAGGGGCGCACACGAGCAGCGGCTTTTGGTTTTAGATGGCAGTGACCCCACACAGATATAAGGAACAAAACACAATGAATGGTTGTACCCAAACACACACACACACACACACAGACATTGAGTTATGTCTGCTGCCATCTTTTTAAGCACCCTGTAACATTATTTCTGTATGTTTAAAGGAAAATGACCAACCTGGAGTTAGCAACTGTTCAGGAGCCACACAACCCCAGGGGTCCCAAGAGCCAAATGTTTACACTACATCTGTATCTCATATGCACCATGAGTACAGTATGAAGTGGATGTTGTGTTTTATCCAATTGCCTTGAGCTAGCACTGAAAATCTGGGGCCAGGTTCATTACTATCATAACAGAGGTGAGCCACACCGCTGACATGAAGTGGAACATTGATTGTGAAACATGATGTGGAACATTTCTGAGTTTGGTGATGGTCACCTCAGCGTTCTGTAGTTTCACACTTTGGTCCAGAGCGAGATATCTCCATAGAAACTAATGAGGAAAATGTGTAGCCTATTGGATATTCTTGGTCCCCAAAGGATATATCTTCAAGCAGTATTAATTGATTTTTTTGGCTACTTGGGGGCAGCAGAATAAGCTGTAAACACAACATTGGCATATTATTATAATGTTGTTATGGTGAACATGCTAGCAAACAGATGTCTTTTTACACATCCAGCAGACAGAAGAACATGATCATTCATTTGGGGTTGTGTCTGTGTCCACCTGATGCATGTAAGTCCAATATTCACTCTCGTTTCAGCTCTGGGTCAGATTTATTATCAAAACTAGTGGTTTCCAAATTGTTTCAGTCGTGCCCCCCTCTGGAAGTTTCTCGAAAACAACCTTGCTAAATCCTGATAGATGCTAGCATGGCATTCACAGACTTTTTTCACAGCAGACCTTTTGACTTGTCGTAGTAGAAAAGCACAGGTGCTTATCAGGTACACCTTAGTTTGACCAGTTAAAAGGTCTGTGTGGAAAACTGTCAGTTCAACTTTACTTTCACTGCACACCCCTTTTCAGACTTATTTTCAGTGATGTCACCATGTTCATTGTATTATTACTGATAGGAATGAAGGGCAAGTCTAGGAAAATAAGACCTAGGTTGTAATAAACTGGAATGATCTTTTAATGTTTTTATCTTTGAATGCTATTTCAGACACAAAAACAAACAGGCCAAATTATCTTGTTAGCCTATAAGCCAAAATAAATTTGCTGAGCACATTCATATTCTAAAGGGTTATTTGAACGTTCAGTGCCAATGCTTTTTTCATTATGAATTTATAATGAATTATTCCTACAATATCTGCCCAATTGATAGACTCATCCAAAATGAACATACTTTCTAGGGCTGTGATGAAACACCAATACTAAAAGTTACACAAAACGGAAGCACAAAGCTGAAGTCCTTAAGAAAGTAATCCCTCAAAACAGGAGACCTGAATCATCGTGTCATTGTGTGAACTCCATCCCTCCTCCATCCTTCCCTCTGACTTTGTCTGTCTTTCTCATTGTTTTTTTTTCTCCTCAGGATGCTGCTGCTTTTTAAAAGCTCCACTTAAACTGAGAATAAAGGTAAAATCTTCCCCACTACAAAGCACTGAGGAATCAGTGCTGGTTCAAGAACACCTGTAGGCTCAGCAACCAGTTTCATGCTACAGACAGCCACACACACACACTGTCAGCTGGGCTTAAAGCAACATTATGCAACTATTTGACCCTAAAATAACAGCTTCAAAATAATTGCGATGGTAAACTGTCTTGTACTAAGAGAATGGCGCCTCTTTCATTCCCACTAGGCCCCCTGAACGCCTGTTCTTGCATTATGAACTCGGGTTGAGCGGGTACGATCTCCCGGGAGAAGTGCGTAATGCTGTACGGCAGTACGTCACACATGGGTCTAGCTCGGTATTCTCAGTACGGACATCATGGCAGAGGCCAAGAGACCGAAGAGGACGTTAACAGAGTAAGCTAAGGAGAGAAAAAGAGACCGAGCAACAGGCCGGACAAGAGTAAACCTCGGACTGGCTTTTAGTCGTTGGCGAGAGCTTGGTGAAATAAAAGGCTGCAGGACAGACGCCGAGCCGGCCTTCATGCTTTTTGGACTAGTAAGCAATATTAGCTGGCTTGCTCTGTCTTGTGTCGTTGCACTTGCTTGATGTTTGGCTGTGTTAGCAAAGTTGTCGACTTGCTAGTCTTTCATCATAAACCGAGTCAGCCCACCACATCCACAGATGCACATGAGGGTGAACTGCACTCCGAAAACTGTAGGGGCACCAAGTCGCAAAAAATACCAATTCTTGCATAATGTTGCTTTAATGCCTCTGAGAAACTGAAGAGACTGAGGAGCTTGATGAGACACTGATAATAAACTCTCAAATCTTAAATAAAAGCTTTAAGGCTGTCCTGATCATGGATATACAGCACATGTAAGCACATTTCTGTATATGTACATGTCTTCATTTTTTCCCAAATCATTCTTTTAAGATTATGCCAGTTTCACTAAATCCTTTACATGTTTTATTCCATTAATACAAAATTACATATGCACCTTAATTTAACCCCTTTCCAAGCATTATTCTACCATTTAGCAGTCATTGGTTTCCATTGATTTCTGTTTGGTATATAAATCAACTTGCAGAAAGTATTTTGTTTGTTTGTTTGCATGATAAAAACAGAAAAATGAAATGTCAGGGCGAAATTCTATCAGGCTAAAACACAATGAAAGAATCTTTAGGCCTCATTCATTCACCCCCCCCTCCTCCGCCTTCAACACCATCATCTCATCATCTCTCTCAGCTGAATGTGTCTGACTCCACCTGCAGGTGATCACAGACTTCCTGTCGGACAGGAAGCAGCATGTGAAGCTGAGGAAACATGTCTCTGACTCCCGGACCATCAGCACCAGATCCCCCCAAGGCTGCGTCCTTTCCCCTCTGCTTGTCTCCCTGTACACCAACAGCTGCACCT
>LKNJ01007812.1:13565-26511 GCA_002120245.1 Maccullochella peelii | reverse complement strand
ATATGCCAGCAAATAGCAGCTAATATAGCTAGTCGCTAATGTTAGCCTCTTACCTGCTGCACTGTCCGCTGCTTTCCCGCCGTCAGACCGACGGGGAGTTGTTACCGCTCCTTTCACTGGTGACTTTGTGTGTGAGGCCACATGGACAGAAATGTTTGAACGCTTTCATCAAAATGAAGCCATTGCTTTATAAATAACAGCACTCCCTCCGACCCTGCTTACTGTACTTTCTCCATTTTCTCCGTTTTCATTGCACTGTGCTCTTTAGCAGCCAGCTCCCCCTGCTGTCCATAAGGTGGCTCTGCGCCCGGCCGTTTCAAACCCTCCCTGCAGCCTTTGGGCCACGCCTCCTCATTTACATACAGCTTGAAAAGCCAAACTGAAAATGGAAAACATCAAACATCAAATTTAAAATGGAAAATATGAAATTTAAAAAGCCAAATGGTTGAAAAATATAGAATTTAGTATTTTCTATTTGGACTTTTAATTTGAATTATGGCCTGATTATTCCTAGTCGTGTAGTAAAATAATAATCTTTTTAATTGTATCTCTCTTCATTTTCTATTTGGACTTTTAATTTGAATTATGACTAAGAATATCCTCCATAGAGTCACGAGGAACTGTGGACTCCACGAGAAAAAAATCAAGAAAATGTGCATGGAGTACTCCATGATGATGATGCACGGACCTCTGCCAGAGGTACTCCCCTCAAAGCAGCCCAGAAAGTAGCCATTCTGCTAGTGGAGTGTGCTACAAGATTACCAGGGACAGGAAGGTTTTGCTCTTAGTACGCGTGAGAAATAGTTTCGACCATCCAGTGTGACTGACACTGTTTTTTTTAAATCATATAATCAGCTGTGAGTGTGAGCACCTCCTCAGGGACTGAGTGTGTGTCAAGTAAGCTCCTAGTGCACACAATGTCTGTAGGTCTACTTCCCCCAAAGAAGGGGAGGGCCAATACCTCCCTGGCCACTGGGGAGCTATTAACATCACCTTGTAATGAACTGTGGCAATCCTGTGGAGTACATGGGGAATCAGAGGCAATGGTGGAAAAGCATACAACAAAACAGAGCATCTATGGGAGCCCCCTGAGCCCTCAGGCAAAACCAGCTCTTGCAATGAGTTTTTTCTGTTGACGCAAGCTGATCGGCCCGAACTCTACAACAACCTCTGGATTTAGCCTCCACTCGCCTGGAAGGGGGCCCATCCTGGATAGGAGATCTGCTGCCTGATTCTCCACCCCTGGAACATACACTGCTCTGAGGGGAAAGGCCCACAGCAAGAGCTTCCTGCTTCACCTGGAGCTTCACACACCTGTCCCGTTTTGGATGGAGATGGAAGGTGTTCAACCACCTCTGCAGTGGCTGAGCCCTAAAGTTAAAGTCCCATTTTCATGTCAAATGAAATGCCATCTGTTCTGGCTTCATTGGTCTTATAACAGTCAGAATCTTTTAGTTGAGTTCATGTCTTTTTGCTCACAGTATCTCTAACTACATTTGGTTTGGTTCTTTTTTGTTTACAAACTTTTATTTATTTTAATTTCATCGTGTCTTGTGTATCATGTATAAGTATAGGTGACTCTTCATCTTCACTTCCGCAGGTATTTCTGCCTCCAGAGCTGTAGAGTCTGGATCTGTGGTTGCAGGCCACCTGCTGCCCCCATGTTCCTGCTCAGCACCTGCTGCTGCTATTATTGTTATTGGTCTTATTATTAGTATTACTATTATTGCTATTAAAAAAAAAACTAAAAACAATTAATAGACAATGAACCCACACAGAACAAAGGACAGGGACCAATATAAATAATGACAAGACTAATGAGGTAACTAGGGGCAGGTGAGCAATGGGGAACAGGTGAAGACAATCAAGGGTAATGACACAAGGGCAGGAACACAGGAAACAAAAGATAAGACTACAAAATAAAACAGGAAACCAAAACCAAGATTATAGATCATGACATAATTCCCTGAAGCGCTGGCTTGTTACAGTAGGCAACAGGGATTTGGTTTTGTTGATCACTGGCCTTCTTCCTTCTTTCTTTTTTATACATGTCTATGTGTCTAGATATGTCCTACTGGTTGTCTCTCTTGTTGTGGTAGGAAGTGACATATTTAGCAGCCAACGCTGCACATTCTTTCTTTTCCCCCAGAATGAGGGGTAATTTCTCCCTTTTTGTCAGACTTCGGAATTCGGGTTATTTATTTTTCAACTTTTGGAAAGAATTCCTCCCTGATGTTTCTGTAGTTTGGACAATGTGTTAGGAAGTGTAATTCTTAATATCTCGCTCTGTGTGTCTGTTTCTTTCTCCTATCTGTGTGAATGGTGTGTTGGAGTTTTGGGTCTTGTGAATCTGTGTAGTCTGTCCTCTTCTCCATGGTGGAGAGGAGGTCATGTGGCTCAGGTCCTATCTGAAGTTGCTCGCCTGAAGTAGCTTGACGTCCTCCTGGATCCATTCTTCATATCTGTTACAATCTATTTAAAATTTTGTCCTCTTGATTGTCCATACTGTACGTTTATTATGTTTGTTTAATGTGTACACACTACGTCTGTCTGTCCTGGGAGAGGGATTCCTCCTCTGTTGCTCTTCCTGAGCTTTCTTCCATTTTTCCCCGTTAAAAGGTTTTTTTGGGGAGTTTTCCTTATCCGAATCGAGGGTCTAAGGACAGAGGGGGTCATATGCTGTACAGATTGTAAAGCCCCCTGAGGCTAATTTGTGATTTGTGATATTGGGCCGTATAAATAAAACTGACTTAACAAGAGAGAAACAGAGGGAAAAAATAGGACAAACATACATAATACGCACATAATTAGGAAGAGGGGGAGGAGGGTGTGCGTGGGGGAAAACACACAGGGATAATCTGTGCTTGTCAGCTGTCCATGCTTGGTCTGCAATGTCATGTCAATATAATGTTCACCCAAATTACAAAGAACAAAAACAAAATATTTTCTTACCCCAAAATGTATTTAATCGTGTAGATAGTTTTTGGAAATTCTTTCACACTCAAACAAAAAAACCTTTATTTATTTTGTTTTTCTGTATTTTTAGATAAAATAACCTACCTATCTTCTCTTCTTATACCTACACAAACTTCAGCTCCTACCTATGCCCTACCCACTTTATGTTCTGTCACATCTGTCTTTATCAGATCTCCCGCTGTGATTTGCTTCACTAATTACAACTATGCAGCACCGGCGCCACTTGAATAGCAAATAAACAGGTGTAGCCATGTAAGGTGATTTGCATTGCAGTTTACAGTGTGGATCTGTGTTAAAACGTTTCCGCTGCTGGGATCATGAATTCTCGCTACTGAATGCGACTTCTCGTTTCATGTGTCTCCTTTCTCTACAACTATTCCCCACAACCAATTTCCGCCCGAAACAGTTACACATATGTGATTCCACTCCCCCTCGGTAAGTGGCGGTAAGGGGCATTGCGTTTGCCAACCGCCATTAACGTCAGGAAGCAGGAGAAGAAGAAGATGTTCCGTTTCCGGGGCGATTCAGTTGGCGGCTGAAAAGCGCCAAATCAAAAACTCCGAGGAGGAAACAACCAGTCAGGGTCGGTGTGATGGAAGTCAACGCGTCTTAGTATTAACCGCTTCTTCACACATTTTAGCTGTTAAACGTTTTACTAACGTGTCGGTTTACTATTCCAGTGAAAGGCTCGTTTATTTTGTTAATAAAAACATGGAGGAACTCTTCAGCAAAGTATTACAAGTGATCGTGAGGTGCAGGGACTGTGAAGAAAGGTAGGACTGTGTGAGATTACCTAGTTCAAACGAATAAGTAGTGACCATGAAACATGAATGTACCCTTTTGGTGTCATTCAGGCCCAGTGTCTCTGTGGTCTCATGCATTTGACTTAGTGGTTGGCTGTGAGTCTCAATGTCATGTGATATTCATTAAATTAGCCTATTACTGTTATTGCATTATTAGGCTACTTGATATCAGGTGGACATTACGTTATGTCTTTCTAGTGCACATCGCCATATTTCTCAATTATTCTCCTTTCTTTTTATCCCACTAAGGTGCCGCAAAACTTAAAAAACTGTCAAACTGAACCTTTCTGAAGGCCTGTTCTTCATTTTGACACAAGCTCTGACACAATGTATTGAAACAGTACGCTTCACAGGAGTGAAACAAGTTTCGGGATCATTTGCCCATCTGTACAAATGAGATATTATTATTTATTTATTTATCACATTTTGCTCTGCAGGGTACGTTGCCTCTTCTCAAAGTATCCGGGTCTCATCAAATTCCAAAGTTCACAGACTCAGTCGTTTCTCATGATCCTCTCGTTCACCTTTTCAACCCAAGCAGACGAGATTGGCTAGAGTTAGCTATAAGACGGCTACAGAATGTGATAATTATGAACCTGTTCCAGCAGACAGCCCCAGACCTGAGGAGCGGGCGCTAGCCCCAGTCCAGCTAACGAGCCCAACAGTGTCTACACCCACGGCTACTGAACCAGCAGCTGCCGACACCTCTGGTGTTCAATTAACTGAGCCTTTCCAGCTGAAGGAGTTTGATTTTTCAGTCTGGCAACGAAAACTTTTCCACATCATTCAAAGCAGGCTGGTTTCAACAGTGGAAATTCCTTGATTATGTGAAACGGACTGATTAAACCTTGTGCTTCACCTGTGAAAAGGCACTTCTCAATCAGCATAGGTGAAGGGCTGACTGGAAATATTACGGGCTCACTACTGACGGAGGCACTTTTTGGTCCTTATGAGGCCGTGGCAAGAAGCCTTCAGAGTGAGAAAGCAACCGCAGCTGGTGCGCTTCAATGCTTAAAAGTGCTAAAAGATACATACACACACTAAGGCTGCATTCAGAACAAATCAGGCGTTGCGGCGATAAATGCAGGGTTATGCGGCGATAAATGCAGGGTTATGCGGCAGTGATGGAGTGTCACTACATATCCATGCTGATTGTAGCAATCCCAACTTGAAGAGCGATACAAGCCAAGTGACTACACAGCGATTAACGTCTTTGTACTCCCTCGTGGCAGAACAGCTGATGTACAGTCATCACGGCACCGATCGATCAGTCTCTCTTCCATCTTCACAGTTGCTCCGTAAACAGCTAATGCTACAGTAAACAGCGGAATACTACATGGTAAACAAAGTTCTTCTTCACCTGGGCGTCTTCCGGTCTGATCGCTGGCGTGATTGGCTGCCACAGCGTGACGTCGGTTGTGTTTCTCCAAGAGTTGATTCTGTTTTAACTTTTCCCCTGCGGTCCCCACCGCCACAGCCTAAATGCACTACCCTCGTTCAAATGAACGGGAGGACCGGCGTTTTCATCACAGCGTCTGAATACGGCCTAAGACAGGAAGAAACAATGGAAACATTTTGGCAAACACCAGGGAACGTGCAGCTGCATGCAACCTAACGTTGCCTGACACCAGCAGAACAATAAGGACACCGTCTCGTTTAACACCACAGCAACAGAGGACGTTGTTGCAGGAAAAGATGAATCACTGTGGAGAAGAGAATATTATGAGGTGCTTGATCTAGTGAGATCAGAAATCACGCGCAGATCAGATCAAAGTGGGATTATAACAGCAGAACAGAGGGAACAGATTCCCGTGGATTCCGTGAGGGGCACAGCTGTAACTGAGGCCGACCTGAGCGCCGTTCAGCTTCTGAGCAACACTGAAGGAGCGTCTTTACACCTCCAACCGAGGATGCTGCATGACCTCACTAAGCCTGAAAAGTTCCAAACAGTCCACGAAATTGGAGACTTTATGTCAAACCTGCATCCACAAACAAGAGGACTCTTCAGTGAAGTGGAGAAGAAGTTGGTGCAGCTGTGTTTGTGTCTACTGCATCCTCACAGAGATCTTTCTCACGGCTTCGTTGACTGAAAACTTTGCTCTGTAACACTCTCACTCAGAGGAGATTAACTCATCTGACATTGCTGCAGGTACAGTCTGCCTCAGAAGATGGTTCTAATTTAATCACTGCCGCCGTGAAATAATTGCTTACGCTGACTTGTTCATTATATTATACACCCAAGTTGTGATATTTTTACAGGTTGCATTTAGAGGATTGATGGATTTGGACTGTATTGCACTGCATTTTCATGAACTATTATAGCCAAGTTTGGTGTTTGACTGTGTTAGCGCTTGCTATTACGCTGTGGAAGTTTGACTGCTTTCTGACTGTGTAAGTCACTCTCTTGTGCGTACTGTTAAGTGTTCTTGCTGTGTGTGATTACTTTGGCTGCTACTTTGTGATATTTGTTCAGACTGATAGAATATTCTATAAAGGATATACAACATAAATAGTTGTTATGTAACGTACCCTAGGCATTCAGACTAGTTAAAACCTTAAGGTTTGTGCAACATTTTGCATGACATCATTAAGCGTAGGCCACAGTTTCAGCACCCTCAACTCTAATCACCTTCCAGCATTTCTGTCTGGAACTGTTGTCACAGCAACAAGTCCTTAAGTCCTTAAGCCCAAAGCTACACAAGTGCACACTTTTCGACAGTTATCTGGATCTGGACCAAGAGGTTTTAGGGTGCTTTTAGGGGTAGCCACTCAAGTGATCAGCTTCTCATGTGTGGAAATAATGCCTCCATAGCCAAAAGTGAGTGAGGTGTGAGTGCCATAAAACTACTTGATATCAGTTGTGTTGCTATTACAAACCATGTTAACACTTTAGAATTGTTTTGACCAGTCACATTAATGACATTATCATGATTAGTTTCAGGGCAATTATAACTGGGTGACTGTTTGAAATGATTGGCCAATAATATATTTTATTGGCTAAGATTACATATCATACATACTGTTTGAAGCTGGATGGTTACTTAACAGGTTATCAGTTTTAATGGTTTCATTTTACAGGAAAGCAAATATCCGTGTCACCATTGAGCTTCAGTTAACAACAAGTCCAGTACACAAAAGGGTGAGTAGGAACAATTTAAATAGTGTTCTCTGTAATTTTATAGTTGTCAGCTAATTGGAAAACGGTCTCAACCATCTGCTGTTTTTGTTTGTATTAGGATCTTCTAGTAAAACTAACAGATGATATAGATCCATATTTTCTCTTCAACCTCTCTATATCAGAAGAAGATTTCCAAAGGTAAGTATTGGTCCAGTTATATTTTGCAATGCTCAGTGTTTAAACAAGTCATGAACAAGCTTTCTTTAACTTTCACTGATGTTTGCTGCCTTTGTCATTGTTTGTGTAGTCTGAAAGTCCAGCAGGGGCTACTGATAGACTTTGCGTCATTTCCTCAGAAGTTTATCGACCTGCTTAATCTGTGCTTTTCTGAGCAAGAGTCCTACAGTCCAAGGTACGAAGAAATGCAAACCACCACATGACATCACACTGTTCAACTAAATAAATTCAGCTTCACATTATATATTGATTTGTATCAGTCCTAATAACTGTTTTTTAGATAAAGATTGTGAACCTATAAAATTGTCTAATGCTGAGAGACATGCATGTGGTTGCTTTCATCAGCGCATCAAGTTTAATCTGTGGGATGGACACAATATTAGGGACACTTTTCATTATAATGTTTATTATCTTTTACAGGTTTCTTCTGAACTTGTCATGTCAGTCTCCAGTGCTTGAAGGCCCCGCCAGCTTCAGTGTTGTAGAGACAAACGCATTCAAACACCTGAACCACTTGTCTTTACGGCTTGCTCAAGGCTCTGACAAAGAGGTTAAAGATTATCTGGCAGTGTGTCTGTCCTCTCTGAAGGTAGGCTCATTCACTATACAGTAATTGATCATAATACTGTCTGGCCTTTTCAATAGAGCTTTGAATTGTAAAACGTAAAATCCGCCAAAGCATCCATTATGTTTTTCACAGAACCTGTTGGTTTTTTCCCAAAGCCATGTTTATAAAGACGTGTCATCTCAACGTTTCAGGCAGAAAAGCAGGCCCTAGAGGTGAAGCTTAAGAAGACTGAAGATGATCTGTCCAGGCAGCTGAGTTATGCTCAACAGGTGTGCTTTTTCATTGGACTTGGTGTTGGAACCCTATTTTAATCGCGCAAGTGCAACAACCAGAGCAAAGTGGTAGGTCTTGGGCACATGGACTGTCTGGGAGTCCCCAAGCAGTGCTTGAAGGCACCGCAGCACTATGTCCAAAAGGTGCTTGGTGAGGTGGAAAATAGACTGGTCTCACAGCGCTGAAACGTAAAGTGCCAATCCATATCAACTCCAACCCACAGCTGAGAGATCTCATAACTTGAAGGAACTCTGGACTATAATGGAATCATGTTTTAGACTCATTTCTGTTGTCATTAAGACTGTAATCATGTTTTGGGTCTACTGATTTCACTATATATAAGCCATGTTGTAATAAATATTATACCTGATGATATATATATATACATTAGATATAAACATAGTTTTGTGTAAAATGAACAATGGCTGTTATCGGAGTAGGTAAAAAAGAAACAGAACTTATCTTTTCTCTCACAGACTCTGTCTGAGAAGACTAAAGAGTTGGACAAACTGCGGTCAGAGTGGACAAGTCAGACCAGCTGTCTGTCCAGCCGTCATTCTCAGGAGTTACAATCAGAGAGAGAGAAGGCTGTAGAGGTAAGACTCCTCATCTGCAGTGGACTATGTCTCTGATGTTATAAAAGTACTTAAATTATAAAAATCTTTCTTACAGCTCTGATGCTCTGCCAAATGTAGTGTATTTAGTGTTTTGTTGTAGAAGCAAACATTTGTTTGGAACATACCAAGCGTATGGATCAACAGCAAAGAGGTGGATTATGCTGCAGGGGTTGTTAGAAATGTTTCTTTGGTATGTCTTTCAGTTACAGAGCAGGCTTCAGCAGCAGACTGAGCAGCTCCGTCAGGAGCTGGAGAGTGCTCATAAGAAGAGCAGCCAGCAGCTTCATAGCAGACTGACTGAGCTGGAGGCCTCCAGCAGAGAGCTGACAGAGAGGAAATACAAGAACGAGTCTGTCATCAGAGACCTGAAGGTTAAACTCGTGGGTGCAGAGGAGGTAAGTGCATTTGGAGTGATGAATGTAAGTCCAGTATTTTCTCTGTTGTAGCTCTGGTTTGGTCTCCACCAACTCCTGAGGGAAATATCTGGCTCTGCAGCTGCTAAATGCTCCACTATGTCCACCAGCTGGTCTCTAACTCTAACTAGTCTGCTGTTTGCTGCCGAGTAGGTAGTTTACAGTGGCTTTTTACAGCTTTTACAGTGAAAACAAATGTTTAATGTGGCTGAAAACGACGGTGTGAGTGAACCATAACAGTAAAGTTGCAGCCGGACAGCTAAACAGTGAGCTGAAACTCGTTATGAAGCTCTGTAAAGGAGAGGGGAGCTGCAGATTCAGCTGATAATTCTCTGTAGGTTCATCAATATGTGCACTGGTTTTCTGTTCACACACGCACTAATACTACAAGAGCAGAGAAAAGCAGTGCATCCCACGCTACTTGATATTATTGAGACTACTCTCCAGCTGCAGGGTTTGTACAGAGTCTTGAAAGTTTGGAAAATGCTCAATTTTAACCGTCATGCTTTCAAGATTAGGAATATGCTTGAATTCAAATATACTCCTTGAAAAACGCTTGATTTTCAACATAATCTGGTGTTTCATCATCGACACAATCACTCATGTAAACCAAACATCTTTTAATATTTGAAATGAAACGATCCCGTCGTCATATTTGTTAGTTGTCTCCTGGAATTGATAGGAACAGTTTAGATGTGATGATAAAGGTAGTCAAGAGTCTGGAAATATGTGGTTTAGGTACCTTGAAAGTGCTTGAATTTTACTCTTAAAAAACTGTACTAACACTGCATTTGTCTAGCAGAGATACGCGTCACATGGTGCTCTTTATGTCTCAGATACACACAGGCTCATCTCTACTCCCTTACTTTGTTGTAGACGTGCGCGCACACACACACACACACACACACACACACACACACACACACACACACACACACACACAGGCTCTGATAAAACCATTACTTCCCAGGAATCCCCATATGTTATTATCCGTGTTTGAAAAAGCATTTCTAATACAGTATATGTGACAGTAAAATGAATAAAAAGAGCAGATCCTGCCCACCACTTACTGACTGAATGCCACTTATGGGATATGTGTTTAATAGCAGTGGCTCTAAAATGACCATCAACATCTCTGATTGAGTGAAGGAAAGACTTTTATGCAGGGCTCCTCTACTGTGGTGTAAGCTGTTCTGTTCTTTTGTCCACCTCTATAGATGATAATGATTATTTAAATAGTGACTATTGATGACTACATCTGTTGTGGAATTATTATCCTGCTCTATGAGTATAGGAGTGCCAGCGTTCGAAGCAGCAGGTCCTGTCTCTCAGGAGGGAGAACAGCACTCTGGACACAGAGGTCCATGAGAAGGAGCGTTTGGTGAGCCAGCTGCAGATGAGAGTGGCTGTTCTGGAACAGGAGATCAAAGATAAGGATCAGCTCATGCGCCGCACAAAAGAGGTGCTGGAAGCCACTCAGCAGCAGAAGGTAAGATCTGCAACTTCAAATGTGTGTCTAGTCTTCTTTAAGTGCACTGTGTGATTAAAGCTGTGATCACATGAGTTTCCACTGCGGCCTCAGCTGACTTGTTATCTTCTTCCACTGTGCCATAGAGCTCCATTTATTAAAAACACATCAGTCACAGCGTTGCACTGGGTGACATCTTCCTATATTACTATGAACACACACACTGTAGTGTAGTTTGACTCAATCCCACATACACCTTCCTGCTGCCCCAAATACTCACTAGAGCACCAAATATGGATTCATCCGCTACTGAAAATAGTCCCCGACAATGTCAATATCGCCTCCTGTTGGAGTAAAGTTTGCTAAAACCTGCATTGGTCAGGTGTTTTAGCAGATGACTGAGCTTTTTTGTTTGTTTTTAAAGATTTGCATGTTGAGTAGATACCAGTGGGCTTGGGGGTGAGAGCCACAGACAGGGTAGAGAAGTCGGAGAGTGACGAGAAAAAACCAACACATTAATGGTTTTGGTCTTTTCATGGGATTAGCTGACAGTAAGAAAAATATAGGCTAACACCAGACTTCTACTTCTTCTTTAAGTAGGTTCTCTGTCTAAGCCTGTTTATATATTTTTAACCTATAATGTTTTGTTTTCTAGAAATCGGTGGAGGAAAATGCAGAAAGTAAAGAACTTCAGATTCGAAAACTTGAAGCAACAGTGAAATCACTGTCTGAGGAGCTGATAAAGGTTTGTGAAGCTGCATGCAGGCTATCCATCTGCTGGTAGAGTTTAACCCATAAACCGAACACATAAAGGAGTAACTGAAATACACAGTAAGCATCAAGCCACACTACGTTTGACCTCAGTTCTTTTAGTCATTGAGTAACTGTTGGCCAATCAATATCCATCTCCTTGTGTCCATACAAACTTACCTTTTAGTGTCAAACAGTCCATACTTATATATCTGGAGACATTCTACATACAGTGCATCCGGAAAGTATTCACAGCGCTTCACGTTTTCCACATTCTGTCATGTTACAGCCTTATTCCAAAATGGAATAAATTCATTTCTGTTCTCAATATTCTACACACAATACCCCATAATGACAAAGTGAAAAAAGTTTCTTAGAGAGTTTTGCAAATTTATTAAAAATAAAAAACTAAGAAATCACATGTACATAAGTATTCACAGCCTTTGCCATGAAGCTCAAAATTGAGCTCAGGTCCATCCTGTTTCCACTGATCATCCTTGAGATGTTCCTACAGCTTAATTGGAGTCCACCTGTGGTAAATTCAGTTGATCGGACATGATTTGGAAAGGCACACACCTGTCTATATAAGGTCCCACACTTGACAGTGCATGTCAGAGCACAAACCAAGCATGAAGTCAAAGGAATTGTCTGTAGACCTCCGAGACAGGATTGTGTCAAGGCACAAATCTGGGGATGGGTACAGAAAAATATCTGCTGCCTTGAAGGTCCCAATGAGCACAGTGGCCTCCATCATCCGTAAATGGAAGAAGTTCGGAACCACCAGGACTCTTCCTAGAGCTGGCCGGCCGTCTAAACTGAGCGATCGGGGGAGAAGGGCCCTAGTCAGGGAGGTGACCAAGAACCCGATGGTCACTCTGTCAGAGCTACAGCATTCCTCTGTGGAGAGAGGAGAACCTTCCAGAAGGACAACCATCTCTGCAGCAATCCACCAATCAGGCCTGTATGGTAGAGTGGCCAGACGGAAGCCACTCCTTAGTAAAAAGCACATTGCAGCCCGCCTGGAGTTTGCCAAAATGCACCTAAAGGACTCTCAGACCATGAGAAACAAAATTCTCTGGTCTGATGAGACAAAGATTGAACTCTTTGGCGTGAATGCCAGGCGTCATGTTTGGAGGAAACCAGGCACCGCTCATCATCAGGCCAATACCATCCCTACAGTGAAGCATGGTGGTGGCAGCATCATGCTGTGGGGATGTTTTTCAGCGGCAGGAACTGGGAGACTAGTCAGGATAGAGGGAAAGATGAATGCAGCTAAGTACAGAGACATCCTGGATGAAAACCTGCTCCAGAGCGCTCTTGACCTCAGACTGGGGCGACGGTTCATGTTTCAGCAGGACAACGACCCTAAGCACACAGCCAAGATATCAAAGGAGTGGCTTCAGGACAACTCTGTGAATGTCCTTGAGTGGCCCAGCCAGAGCCCAGACTTGAATCCGATTGAACATCTCTGGAGAGATCTGAAAATGGCTGTGCACCGACGCTTCCCATCCAACCTGATGGAGCTTGAGAGGTGCTGCAAAGAGGAATGGGCGAAACTGCCCAAAGATAGGTGTGCCAAGCTTGTGGCATCATATTCAAAAAGACTTGAGGCTGTAATTGCTGCCAAAGGTGCATCAACAAAGTATTGAGCAAAGGCTGTGAATACTTATGTACATGTGATTTCTTAGTTTTTTATTTTTAATAAATTTGCAAAACTCTCTAA
>LKNJ01007812.1:0-12873 GCA_002120245.1 Maccullochella peelii | reverse complement strand
TGGGCTTCTGCGTTGTGTTGGTTAGATCAAGAAAGACACCGTGACACCGGGATTTCGGCTTGCTTGACCTCTGTTTATTCTGGTAACAAGAGGGAAACAGAATCTCCAAGTCAACTGTGCATATAGCCCACTCCAGCTCCTACACAAATAATATCAATATGCAAAATGGAAGTTAGCTTAGCTCACCATGACTTTAAGCTAGCAGCAATCACACTTAAATCTATTTTCTTTAAGTGCCAGTTCATTGAAATAAACATTTGGGCAAGTTCAGACAGACACTATAACCTTGTACACACCACAAATATGAACAAAAAAATACAGAAACAATGTGATGGGTCAGGATAGTAAATGGGCCAAAACAAATGACACCCACCTCTCCCACAGGTACATTGTACGAAAAGGGGAGAGGGGAAGTGGCAAAAGGAATTTATAGTGGGGACCACAGAAGAAGAAATAAGGAGGATGGGCTCTGAACTTCAACTCGTATAGATTCTGGAGATTCTAATCAGTAATCATCATAATTTGTGTAATTATTACAAGAGATTAAAGGACCCTGTTACATATACAGAGGTCCGAGTTCACCATCCTCATTGCCTGAGAAGGAAGATTATTTTGAGTCTTTCTGTATTGGACTTGTGGCTGCAGAGGTGTTGGCCTGAGCGTGTTCAGACTTCAACTTTCCAAGTTTGGACTCTGAAGTATGAGTTTGAACTTGACATACTCTGTACAGAGAAAGGCCTCTGTTTTCTCGCCAAATAAAAGCTGACCAAGGAGCAACACTGAAATGGCACAGTATGTTTAACTGTTATATATATTTTTTGTTATTATTATTATAATATACTGTATATTATCAGCATCAGGTGGAGGGCAGAATTGCTGAAGTTGCAAGTTTTAGCAATTTCAAAATAACGATTAATCATTAAATTAATCAAGAACAAAGAAATTATTGACAATTTCAGTAATGAATGAAATAATTGAAGTCCCTTTTTTAGATGTGTGATACATCAGTGGCTGCTTTATTATTGACTGGTAAATAAGACAACTGAATTATTGGTCTGCCAGTAAGAGAAACCATGTGAACAGTTACTACCTGAACAAGCAGAATATGAACTTCACCCAGCTGTCTGCTGGCAGTCAACTCGCCTGTTCCTTCTTAATCCACAGCCGGTGTGCTTTACACAGCCATGCGGAGCTCGTTAATAGAGAATTGCTATGAAGGAGTCTTAAACGAGCGCTAATGGTATGTGATGATTGAGCCTAACTACCTATGTATCTTAAAATACATTGAATTCTTCTAGACTCCGAGGCTGAGACCAGCCTGCCCCTCCTCTACCAGTACCTGTCCAGCAGTGAGTCTCTTCAGCAGCAGAGGGAACACAGGGCTACTAGCCAGTTCAGTGTGAAAGACCTGCAGCCTTTCTAAACAGTACAGTCCAAGGGCTTTAGGTAACCATTAATCAGTCCAACAGCATGGAAACTTATTCTTAGGGTTTCTGTAGACTGTACATACTTGTCAATAAGGAGGTGGTCTGGTGTTAAAAAATAAACTAAGGTTATTACAAACAAGTTTTTTTTAAGTTATGTTATATTTAATACGTTCTTTATTGCAGAGATGGCGAAGAATCTTTAAACATTGCTGTTGTATTGGAAAAATAAACTTGTAAGGTTAATATTATTGGGTATTTGTATCAGCCACAACAAACATCATTATCAGTTATCATTATCGGCCCTGAAATTCCAAATAGGTGCAACTGTTTTTAAAAAAAAAAAAAAAAAAAAAAAAAAAAGCTAATACTAATAATCTGGTTCCATTTCCTCAAATGGGAGGATGGGCTTCTTTTCTCTATGTATTATTCACTTGTCCTGTGAAGAACCTGAAAGCAAAAGGGAGAAATGTACATTTAATATAGTTTGGTTTTATGATGGCGCTCCCATCTTTACATTAATTCATCAGAATACTGTTAGTTCTCGGTCTGCGCAGATGGAGAACTTGTTTCCATACTGCCAATCAAATGGCTTCATTTTAATTATTATTTTCCATTAAGCAGGAATGTCAACGTTCTATCATAGGCAGAGCAGACGATCACGCTGACTAACTGCCAGACAGCAGCCTGCTACACAACACAAGAGCCACAGACTTTTAACAACAGCCCACATGAAGTTTCCTTCTTCTCAAACTCCCAAACATGAACACACGTCTTGTTAATTAATACAAAAGAAATGATTTGATATGAACTTAATGACATAATATTTTGTATGTTACAGGTTTCCAAACTGAAGGAGCAGTTGGAGACGACAGTACAGAAGCTAAATGAAAGCAGAGAGGTGTTAAAAACAAATGAGAATGGTGAGGATCATTTCAATGATATTTTCATGTCACAAAATAAGCCAAACTTCTCAGTCCATCAGTGTTTAAAGCTTTTAATAATCATTCAATTCAGTTTTATGTATATAGCGCCATATCATAACAACGTTATCTCAGGGCACTTTGTCATAAAGAGCAGGTCTAGACCGACTCCTTATGTGTACAGAGACCCAACAATTCCCACCAAGAGCAAGCACAAGCAACAGTGGCAAGGAAAAACTCCCTTTTAACAGGCAGAAACCTCGAGCAGAACCAGAACCAGAACCAGGCTCTGGGTGGGCGGTCATCTGCCTCCACCGGTTGGGTTGAGATCATGTGTCTGATATGTGTTTTAAACAAAAAATCTTAAAAATGCATCTCCTCCTCCTCCCTCATTGAAAATCCAGACTGAATAAGCAAATAGTGTTCATTTCAAAAGTTAAAATGTTGCACACAAGATGTCTTCTACTTCACTGAAAAGTCTGTTCTCAGTGTATGTGCACTGGAGGCTTCAGGTTTCCACATCACACTTGTGTAAGTTGCATACTGGACAATGATTGGCTTCCAACTAGTTGTGATGTCACAAACTCATGCTTGTATGTCCACATGTTAAACTGAGATTTCAGGTGAGCGCAGAGAAACATTCCCCCCTCAGCAGATGAATGCTTCTAGTGTCAAACTCTCCACACACATCGTTGTGCACAGTGAAGGTCAAATATCTCAGTCGACTAACAAGAAGCAAAATACACCGGGTTTTTTTGCAGGGGGACTTTAATGCTGTCACATTAACAATATCAGCTGGACATCTCCCTGTAAATATCTGATCAGAGAAATGCTGCCTTCTACCCATTCTATAAACTCAAAGTCAGACATGGAAGTAATGATCATTTCATGGGACCTTTTAGGGCCGCACACCGAAGCATAATTTGATGCACATCAAAACACCCACACCCATTGGTTTCTATGTAAGCTCGCACATCAGCAGCATCTTGATGCAATGTCAATGCTACAATGACCGTTTGAAAAGAACTAGGTATGTCAGAACTGTGAAGTGCAATTCCTGAATAATTCCCAACATTAAACCTCACACTAATAAATGATCACCTAAAAGTATGAGGATCAAATGTCACTTTTGCCAGTTTTTTAACACCGCTCTCATCTTCTATTATATTTTTCTTTTACCAGTTATAAGTTGGCTTAACAAGCAGCTAAATGAAAAGCAGCTGCCCAGGAAGCCACAGTCTCCTGAATCTTTGGAGAAGCCTTCAGTTTTACCTACAACAGGACTGAGGGTAGGAGATCCCTCCTGGCTGTGCTTATAGCCATACTAAGCCAAACTTTGTCTTTAGCGCTTAGTTGGCTTTAACCCATTGACAATATTATACTTTACATCAAATATAGAATGCAACTGTCTTTAAGATATTGCATACAATTGTACACCTTTCACCAACTATTACCTCTGATGCCAGTTAAAGATGAGTGTATTTTTCCAGGCACAGTTTTATCCTCAGACAGGCAAACCTGCTGTATCTCCTGTGGCGGCTGACATCACTCCTGCTGAACAGCCAGCGGTGCAGCCAGCTAACAGACGGACGTGAGTTTGAATAATGGCTTTCTTTCCCCAAGTGTATTCTCTGAATGTATTCCACACAGTATCCAGGTGTGTATACTGTGTGGAATACATTCAGTGTAAAGAAGCCTTCATCTCTGACTCTCTTATTCTGAAATCTTTCAGATTCAAGCTTTAAATAAGAATGTCTGCTTTCCTTTTGAACATGTCTGTCTTATCTGTGGGGGAATATTGTTTTACAGCATTAATGTTAGGCTATAAGAAGGAGGACTGAAAGTTTCATTTTCATTGTGTTTTTCAACCTCATGTGTTCTTCTTGTCCTCAGTGGAGACTCTGCAGGTCTGGATTCCAAGTACTTTGAGAGAAGAGATGATAGCATCCCAATCTACGGCCTGTCGTCTAATCTGCTTCACAGAGGTAAAACTGCTCATCATTTAGAGCACTGCATGGGCTACAAGCTTCAGAATATTCAGCATAAACAGTAAATACTATACATTTTCCCCCATTCCCCTGCTTTCTTTCATTCCAGAGTTCCCTCAGCGAACAAAGCCCTCCGCTTACTTCTCTGCATGAAGCAGAAGCAGCTAGATTTAATGACCAGCATGCAGAATGCCCTTGCCGTTGACTCCAGCTCCAGGTGGAAGTAAAACCATCAAAACTTCACCATCCGTTTTATGTCTCCAGCTCCTGTACAAAACTGTTACTGACCTACCGTGTGAAATGAACTTGTTTTTAAGTAGCAACTGTTGCTGTTTTAATTTGTGTGCCAATGGTCTACACGTCTATCTTCTAATTTGTGGTTCAAGTAAATGCTGTTAAAACTTTCTATACAGTGGATACCATTAAAATGATTCTATCTTAATACAGTATAATAAGTTTGCCATCTTTAAGTGTCTATCTTGTGTTTTTGTTTTGTTGTATCTCTTTTTAGTCTTTAATAAACAGCTTTTCCATCCTAATTGGTGTTCACAGTAATTTCAGGATATCTACAGGTTTTAGATTTTGATTTTATCTATTTAATCTCACTTTAATCCATCATCAAATATTAAATGTGTAAATTGGAAGTATTGGTGGTGTTCATTGTTTGTCCAGTTTACCATTTCATTCTGGGGTCATCTCGATTCAATTCAGTTTTATTTATATAGCGCCAAATCATAAAGTTATCTCAGGGCACTTTTCATATAGAGCAGGTCTAGACTGACTCTTTATCATCTAATGATACACTTTAAAGAAGTCAAATTGAATGCCCAACCCACAGAGCAGCAGCAGGAATTCTGATTTGTCAGCCTCCTTTGGCCACTTATACATTTAAATGTAGTAATTTAAAGACAGACGGAAATACAATTGTTACAGTTTAACAGAAAAAGTTACTCCCAGGGTACACTCCAGACTGATGCTTTGAGAATATTAAGGAAGCCTTATGTATGAGCTGATAAAAACCACGCTGTCTGCATGGCAGGTCAGTGGAAGAAGTTTGCACCACAAAGATTGACACGTTTATTTTACGTGTTCTGTAGTATGTTGTAATGACTTAAGCATTTCTTCCATACATTAGAGACTGAACAGTAACAGTCATGGTTCCTTTGGTATTGTGTATACAGGGTGAGGCCAGGGGCAAATGGGGTGGAGAGCTGGGTCAGAATTGGTCAGGAGTCTGTGGCAGGGATGGAAGCGATGGAATGGGTGGTAGGGAATAAAGGGAAGCCTATGTTGCAGCGTTTCTTTGCCAGGTGGGGGTCCATGACCATGGGGAGGGGGTCCTCCATCGCCAGCATGGGGAGGGGGCCCATGACCATCAGCATCAGAACGGGAGCCAGGAAGATGAGGAGGGCCCACAGGAGGAGGGGGCCTACATAAACGCTCTTTCTCACCAGGGCCAAGGGCAGTAGTGTTCTGTTTAGGACAGAGCCAACAGAGAGAGAGTTGAGTATGTTGTTGTGTATTTCTGCAAGTTATACCTGTATATAACTGCAGATTTCCAGTAGTATAACAAGACACCCCACAAGAAGAACTGGAGTTTTGGAGAGACAACTATCAATTTCAGCATAAAGCAGATTAGGTAAACATATATGTTTAGAACGTGGACTCACCGATGGGGGATAGAAGTCACACTCAACAGACTGGAGTCCGTTCATAGTGGAATAAGATGAACGGCAGAAAGCATGACGCTTTAGCGAGTGAAGAGAGGGAGACAATGAGAGCAAATAGGAAACTGAGTGAATGACTGAAATATTCATCATCACACCCAAAGTCGTATTGTTACCATCCTTTAACACAATGGACTGCCCAGCTCTGATCCAGGAATGTCATACCACTGTACAGACCCCAACGCCCCCCAGCAGCAGTAAACAAATTTTACAAATACATAAGAGACTGAAATGTCCAGGTTCCATCAGGTAGCTAGTCAGGACATCGATTGATGTATGACAGTCCTGGATCAGGGCTAAAGACTGCCAGAAAAGCATCATGTACAGCATCATGACTTTTGATGGGATTTGTTGTCAATAAGAAGACATTATTCTTTAAGCTTATTGTTTTGGTTCACTAGTCTGTATGGTTGAAGCTGCTCACACAAGCCTGTCAACAGCAAATGGTGGTGAGACAAGGTAACCACAGGGCCCTGACACACCAAGCCAACTTTAAAGAACCAGAGACTCATCAAATCCTTTAGATCACCTCATGTCTTCTGTTTAAAAGTACAACTCGACTTACATATTATAATCTCTTTTAAATTCTGTACATAAAATGTCGCCGTGTGGCTCTGAATGTTTCAGAAACGTCTGTATGTATGAGTTGTACTTACAGCTCTGTCAGGGCAGAGGGGTGTGCATGCCTCAGGCATAATTCTGGATCCCATTGGGCAATGAGTCTCCACAAGGACAAACTCAGCGAAGTAGCTGAACCCTGGCTCAAACATGTACTGAGAGACGAGGAGAAAGAGAGAGTAAATTGGGAAAGGAAGGAAAGGTGCAGGGTTTAAAGGGATGGGATACAGATGTGCTACTGCATGATGTTATTTTAACAACTTAATGTGAGATTATGGACACATACATTACTGAGCCATATGAATTCACAAATATAGATACACACATATGTGTGTGTGTGTGAGAGAGAGAGAGATTCTCTGTACCGCAGATCGTATCCGTCCCACTTCCTGCAGGATGAAGTAGTGCTGGTTGGTGGTGTTCTGGTTGAATTTTTTCACAGCTTCATGAACAGACTTGAGACCTTCAGGGTCGTTGAGTGGCACCAGTGTGGGGCAGTCAGGGCACATCATCACCATCTCCCTGTTAGTATGTACTTCACACACAGAGAATTATTTTTATGAGTGAGCCTGCTTTGTAAGGGTTCCACAGAATGTGAATAACGATCCAAATCAGTTTAGTATGTTGAAGGTTTTCTCATCTCAGTACAATTCATCATCTTATTACTTAAACACTAGTCAAATACATCAACACATACAGCATTCTCAGTAGAATCATGACTAACTGTACACCAGAACATTGTTCCACAATGAGAACATTTGTGCTTTCTTCCCAGAGGAGGGCTATACAGGAAATATTGGTTAAATAGACTAATGTTGTCAGCTCAACAAAAAGATCAGATCAGTCTCCTGGAGTTATGAAAAATGACTGTGGTAGGCCTCGACATTTTTAAACTCCTTTGACTAGATACGACTAGATATCGGCTATAAACATTAAAACATCTAAAATGAATTTGTATTACATGCCTGGACACAGAAAGGTCAAATTGTGTGCAAAAAGACTGCTGTACTAGGGCTGGGGTCATTTCTTGTGTTGTGGAGCTGAATGAAGAGCTCCTGTAGTGTGGCTTTATATGCACTTTTAATTTAATTTTCTGCAATATTCTTCACTGCTGATTGAAGTGTTGTCAGGGTCTGAATTATCACTGAAGGCGGACGGTCACTCCCAATGATAAATCAGGTGTAGCGACTACAAGTATAAATATCCATTAATGTAGTCCATTTTTGTCTGACCTCCCCGGGCCAACAGTAAGGTTAGCAGTGACAACGAATGCTAGCTGCCTCACCTTAACCATAGTTTATTTGCCATAACCAATATCTTTCCCTAAGCTTAACCATAGCACAGTTGCCAGGTGCAGAGATTGTAGAAATGAATAATTGTAAAAACATTGATGCAAAAAAAAAACTAGTTGTCCAATATCGATGTTCTGTTTGGCAATAGGGTTAGATACATAACAGGAGAGAAGCCCACCTTGTCGTGTGCCACACTTATATTTGGTGAATTTGGCGTCACTATCTTTTACAGTCATCATTACAGTGCAGTTGGCCATCACCGCCTACAGGCAGAGACAGAGATGACATGTTACGGTAGATGTTTCACATCTCCATTACAGAAAAAATGTCAAAATCAGTACGTCCACCTTCTGGCTGTAGATGAATGTGACGGGCTAATTATAAAACAAAAGTTTGATTAGCATTTACCCGCTCTGTGTCTCTGCGGAGCTCACAGTCCTCAAATTGTTTGGGGTTGACAACATGGCATTTTGTCTCCAGAAGGTCCAGTTGCAACTCAACGTTACAGCCGTTGTCAACCTGGAAACAAAAGAGAGTAAATCACAATTATTGTCCCTACACCCAAGGACGTAACATTGGTTTGACAAATGTGTGTGGGTGTGTGTGGTGGGGGGGGGGACAGTGAAGCAGGGGTCTGCATTTCTACATGCTTTTGTCATATTCCCCGCTACTTAAAAGCAACACATTATGATTAAGATGGCCATCCTGCTTAGTTTAATCATTCTGCCAGAAAAGTGGTAAATATACATCAGAAAAAGCTGTCTTACTCTCTGCGTGGTCGACCCAGAACCCTGCTGAACATCACATGCTGTGGTATTCAGCGAGGGATATAAGCTACACTTTGAAGAACAGGACTGGTAGATCTATGGTACAATATTATCAACAGATAATGTTCAATTTGCAACTTCAACCACAACGTATAAGAAATGTATCAAAATGTGAAATATATATAGTCTATATTTTAAGAAGTCACACGCTGTCAATAGTTTTATCAAGATCACTGTAAATGAATGTGCTAGTCCAGTGTCTAGTACTCATTATTATGAGGAGTAAATTAGGATTATTCCTTCTCACTGTCTCATCTCTGTGCCTGCGCTTGGGTCCTCTAGTTTATATATAGTAAACTTTTATAGTAAAATATAGTATAAGTATCGTAACAATTGTATAGCCACCATCTCATTGTTTTCATTATATTGTGTTTCAAAAATGAATATAAGACAATATATTGGATCCGTGTATCATCCATTCAGTTATTTCATTCAAAAGTCTATACATGCCCACACAGTACTGGGTACTGGTAAACACCTGATCAGGTGTACCATGGATCACTATCAGCCAGGTTCTAATTAAAAGTTAAAATGTGTTTAGGTTTACTCGTCACACATTTCCAGGTATGCAGATTTTTGTGCTTTGGGATCAGTTTAAGAGAGAAGGAAGGAACAAAATAATAAAGGACATAAGTAAAAAAGGTACAGTACTAATGAAGAAAAGACAAGGAAGGACAGATGAAAGAAATAAGACAAGTACTGTAGGACTGAAAGAAACAGAAGGAAAAACAAAAGTGGAAAGGAAAACAAACTTTGGTTAAATTCTATTAAATTCTAATATTTAAAAGGTCATTGTGTCACTGAGCTGAAACAAACAAGGCTGTTATTCAGACAGAGTAACTCAAGCTGTCAGATCAACGTGATGTACTCCAGTAAAAATAAAATATTCCCACCTGAGCTGTAGTAACCTATACAGTTGTCTACTTTAACGGACAAAGCGCTTTACAGTTTCACCCATTCACACACACCAATGGTGGCTGAGCTGCTATGCCCATTCAGTGTCTTGCCCTGTGATTAATGGATGCCCCGCTTTCCCTCCTGAGCCACAGTCGCCCCATGTGCTCATTTCCCATACCGTTTCCACTTTGTAGCCTCGCGTCTCATTGAGTCTGAACTTGTAGCCGTGGTGATGGTGCTCATTGATGTGATGCATTGCCAGATGTGCCGCTGTGGCGCCGCTATCCTCGCTGCATGTTACCTGCTCCAAAACTGGAGTAGCGCTGCAAAGCAACACCGCTGAGGACAGCAGCACCAGGATGGGTAACTCCTTCATGGTGCAGAAGAGAGAGACAGAGCAGACTGCTGCAGCCAGGGACGTTTTATAGACATGGACGTGTTAACAGACTAGAGAGGGAAGGAGAGAGAGAAAGAGGCAAACAAGAGGAGAGAGGACAAATAAGAGATAGAAGAGGTGTAGCATGAGGACAGGGCCACAGAGCTGCCAAAGTAACAAACAGAGACTTTAACCAGATGCAGCATATTGATATGGAAGCGAGTTTGATTTGTTACAAATGCCAGACATGTACATAGGCTACAGGATAGGCCTACTTGGCTAAATTAAAAATGCAGGGTTCTATACCAAAATACTTACCAAATCTACTAGAGTAGTAAGTAGTAGTAATATTTCTATAATAATCATAATAATAATCAACTTTACTTATAGAGCACTTGTCAAAACAAGTACAAAGTGCTTCACATAGAGAAAAATGACATAAAAGAACAATGTGGAAAATAAAATACATGAAGGGCAAAATAAAAAACAAAATATAATGACTAAATAAATACAAGTAAAAACATACAAGTCAGATAAAATCAGGATATGCTTTCCGATAATAGTACGTTTTTAGATGAGACTTAAAAGAAGACACTGACTCAGACATCCTTATGTCCTCGGGCAGGTCGTTCCAGAGACTCGGGGCCCTAGTGGCAAAAGTTCTGTCCCCTTTAGTCTTCAGCCTAGACTGGGAGAGACAGAAGACCACTGCCTGAGGATCTCAAGCTACACACAGGTTCATAAGGGATTAATAGGTCTAAAATATAGCCTGGAGCCAGTTCATGAAGAGCCTTCAAAGTAATCAATAAGATCTTAAAATCAATCCTAAAACAAACAGGGAGCCAATGTAAGGAGGGTAAAACAGGTGTAATGTGATCGTGCTTCTTGGTTCTTCTTAAAAGCCTAGCAGCTGAGTTCTGTACGGTCTGTAGTCGTTTCAAAGTTTTTTGGTTAAGACCAGAGAAGAGCAATAATCAAGGCGTGAGGAGATTAAAGCACATACAACAGTTTGTGCATCTCTAAAATTTAAAATTGATCTTATTTTTGCAATAGTTCTGAGGTGATAAAAACATGATTGGACAAGCTTCGAGATGTGTTGCTCAAAACATAAATTACTATCAAACAGGACACCGAGATTTCTTGCAACAGGCTTGATATGTTGTGACTGGTAACTAGTAGATGGCAGTATTTGTTTTGATATGCTGGGACCCAATGTCAAGGATTTCTGTTTTCTTAGAATTAAGCTTTAGAAAGTTTATCGACATCCAGTTCTTTATATCAACCAGGCAGTCCTGTAGAGAACTCAGAATGCTGACATCAGTGGGCTTGACAGCTATGTGTCATCCACATAACAATGGAAAGAAATGCCATGTCTACGGATGACATCACCCAAGGGGAGCATTTATAAGGAGAACAAAATTGGTCCAAGAATTGACCCTTGAGGCACACCATACTTGATATGAGAAAAAGACGACATAAAGTTGCCAATGGAGACACAAAACTTCCTATTTGATAAATATGAAGAGAACCAATTTAATGCCGTACCAGATACACCCACCCAGTGCCTCAGTCTAACAGAATGCCATGATCAATAGTGTCAAAGGCAACACTTAAGTCCAGCAGCACAAAAACTGAACACAAGCCAGCATCAGCATTCATTAAAAGATCATTAGTGACTTTTAGAAGGGCTGTCTCAATGCTGTGATGTTCACAAAAACCTGATTGAAACTTTTCAAAAATATTATCGTTTTCCACAGCGGCAAGAAGCTGCTTTGAAACAATTTTTTCAAGACTCTTGGAAAAAAGGCAGTTTAGAAATCGAGCGATAATTATCTAGAATGGTAGGATCAATCCCAGCTTTTTTTAGGGCTGGTTGGAAACAAGCAGTTTTAAAGTAATCTGGGACACAACCAGTAGACAATAAGCTATTCAGAATAGAAAGTAAATGGGGCTCAATACAATTCTTTACTTCAAGTAGGAATGTAGTTGGAATCATTTCCAAAGGGCTGGAGGATACTTTCATATGAGACATGATTTCTTGGAGTTCGGGCAGAGTAACAGGGGAAAAATAGCTCAAAGAATCCCGATGCAGGTGATCAACATCTAAAAAGGTCGGACTGGGGGTGATACCAAGTCTTATTGACTCCACCTTTCCGACAAAGTATAAAAAAACTTTTCACAGTCAGCATCACAATCAGCAGAGGCACAAGGAGAAGCCGGATTTACTAAATGATCAACAGCTCTGAAAAGAAATCTAGGGTTGTGCTGATGGGCAGAAATAAGTTCTTGTGTCTTTCACCATCCTATTATAAAGGAGTAATAGCTCTTTCATAGCCCCAAAGTGGACTTGGAGACGTGATGTCTTCCATCTGCGTTCAGCCATTCTGCATTTCCTTTTGCAGTTACGAATAGTGTCAGATCAGATTGTTGCCAACCAGTGGCATTTGTTCCAACGTAGACAACAACTTTCTTCACAGATGGGTGTTCTGTAAGCAAGCTAGGAATGACACAAACTAGGTCGGAGACTTTAGCACCCGGGTAGCAGATGGATACGGCTAGCTTTGACTTTACGCCCCTTACGTCCTGATAATAAGGGATGAATTTACCCTACACACCTTACTTAGTTTCTAAGTGCTGTATGGTTGGCTTATTGATGCAATGAAGTGTATTTGAACAGTGATGTGACCGCTTGGTTTAGGACCAAAAGATAACTATATAGACACTGAGTGGAAATCTTTGAATTAGTAATAGGCCTAGCTATAGTAACTTTATAAGTAATTGTAAATTGTATTGAATTTTAT
>LKNJ01007811.1:0-10999 GCA_002120245.1 Maccullochella peelii | reverse complement strand
TATATATATACATACACACACATATATACATACACATATACACATATATATATATACACATATATATGTATATTTATTAAGAATAAGACATGCCAAGTTTTCAGGAATATCTGACCAAAATTGCTTTACATGGGGCCAGTACCAACACAACAAGTGCATCAGTATACCCTCTCCTTCACAACCCTGGCAACACAATTTGGATAACGTATGATCAATTTTCTTTAATGTGCAGAGTGTAATGTAGGCCGTGTGTATTATCTTTATTTGGAAAATCTTGTATCTGACACAATTTGATAAATATGTCTCTGAGACTGTTGCCTCCACCACAATAAGATGGAGGGGAAAAAATATTTTGTGGCGCTCACAGAATAGGTACAGTGAAAATCACACTTAAGAACAATACTTGAGGAATGTTACCTACAGAGTGTAGGTTCGCCACTGTCTTGGACATCTAAATCAGAGACACAAATACATCCAGTCTATGGTAATAATTTAACTTTATTTAAATGATTAGGCGAGCATTGAAGAAAAACTTTTGTTTCTTCTATAATTACTTAAATAACTGCATAAACTTCAAACATTCAAAAATGAAAATGTACAACCATTTAATGAATAACAGTTTCAGTGTCCTATGTTCAGTCCCAACCAACTTCACATTTTGTCAAGTGTCAAGTCGGTTTTATTTATATAGCCCAATATCAGATCACAGATTTGAATCCGGGGCCTTTGAACATCATGAGATGTTCTCTAGTAGCAAGTCACAGGCATCTCTTCATGAGCCACTGATCTTCATCCACACTTGGATGTGGGCAGGAAGCTAAAAGAAGCATTGCGTTATTTTATTTCCATCATTTGTTTCTTGTGTTCTTCAAGAAATGGATTTGCCTGGAGGACAGCACCTCCAGATGAACCTACAAAGTCTCCCATCTTATATTTATGTCAAGCATATGATGCCAAAAGCCGTTTGTTGATCTTAAAGACAGCGATTTGCTTGTGCAGAATGCCTCTTGGGTTGTCACTACTCGAAGTACATGTCTTTACAATCAAGTGTCCTTTGTCCTTCTTGTTTCCAGGAAAACACAAGAAAAGCAGAGTGAAAAAAAAGAAACGGTCTGGGGCTTTCTACAGTGTGTGTAGAATGGTTCATTGAAATGTAACAAGGCAATTCCTGGGGTCAGGCTGGAGTGAGGAAGGAGAGGAGTTGGCGCAGGGCATATGAGGAAAGGGACATTTTAAAACTTCAATAATAGAGCTAAATTATTTCAGTAAGTTTTTTGCTCCTAGTGTAAAGACTCTTCCTTAAAAAAAACATGAACATACACATCTACTTATATACATTTCCATGATCTAAAAGCGTCCAGCTCATCCGCCTCTGAATAGGTTATTTAGTCTGTCCAGCTCCCTGCAGTTGTCCATGGTCATGAGCTCTGCCTTCTTGCGCATTCGGTCGTCCCTGTATACCTTAGCAGCATACAGCAGGTCTGTTTCTGGATGAGACAAGCAGAAAAACAACGTGACTGATAAAGCAAAAGAGTCCAGAAGTTAAAGAGCACAGCAGAAACTATTACTCAATTCAGTAAGCTAGTTCTGAGGGTGTATATATATCCACCCGTGTATATAACCACGGTTACTCACTTGTCTGTCTCTCCTTCCAACAGTTATTTCTGACATTAGATACATAGTCCTCCTCCACGTTTTTCTCAATCTGCTGCAACGCTGAGCCCTTAAACTCCGACTTGAAATCTCTAGTGACGTAGTAGTCGACACGCAGGTTTTCTGTCTGCCGTTTGACGGTCTGACCTGTGGACCTGGAAGAGATGGAGAAAGTACAAGTTGTTGTGAAAATAGTGACAACTGTAGTCATTTCCCCACATATATGTTGAATCCTGGAGTATATTATAGTAGCATTAAAATTGCAGATACACATTGCAAACTGTGAAAAGACCAAACTGTCAGTGAATACAGTCTGTGACAGACCAGGATGAGCTGTTTGTGCCAACATTTCATTGTACATGTTAAAAAAGTATAAGGTGAACAAAATACTTTCTAGTTGTCAACAGGCCTCTTTGAAATGTAATCCATCATGTAGTAATCAGTTCTACAGATCTGAAGTGAATGGAACATGGAAAGGATGTGATTAGCTACCTACAAGTTCATCTCAGGGATGAAAAACAGAAAGTGTGTGTGTGTGTGTGTGTGTGTGTGTGTGTGTGTGTGTGTGTGTGTACGTACGGTCTAGAGTAGAGGCTGTAGAGTGGAGGGGACACCATCATCTGGCTCAGTATTGACACTAAAATCAGGACCACGATGGGCATCAGCTGGATAAACATTGAGAAACCACCCTAGAGGCAAACACAGTACAATGAGTACTTCATTTTCAACAACACACACGCACCTATGATACAGTGAAGGCATGTTGTTCCTATGGATCCACATCAATTGAAATTATAACGTACATTTGTGCAAATAAATTGTTAATTTTTTTAAAATATAAGATACAAAATCTACACACATCTCCCCTTTCTTCTGTTCTTTCTTGTCGGTAATCCGTCTGATGGCTGTAGCTCGTTCTGCTGTTGGTGAAGGTGTGTGCACTTGCTGTAGACAAAAATATTATGACTGAGGTCAGATCAAAAGTTATGGAATGTGTCATCAATTATTCCTACTCTCAAAAGAGGAGTACTCAAAACTATGCGTTCATGGTGTTCTACATTATGTAGAATATCAGGCCAGGTGTGCAATTTTAGGTTCAGGGAAAAGAAAATGGTGCACCCGTCATCCTAACTAACAATATATTGGTCTGACTTGTGGCATAACTTAGAGAGCCACATTCAAGTGCATCTTTCTACCACATCATGTAGTCCATTGACTGAACCCATAAAAATCATTGTACAAAAAGAAACAAATCATTATCTAAACAGCCAATATAACACAGGTTTATAAACACTCCATCTAAATTAAAAGACAAGATCACTGACTACTAAATTGATAATATGTGACATCACAAGAATATATGAATAAAATAAATATATTTGAATAAAATACAATTTAAATTTTAAGTGGGAAATTATGAGTGATGTAAAGTTATCAGTAACCATGAACCTTGTGTGCTGGAGTCTATCTGCACACAAGTGCTCACTTACAAGAGGGGAAGCCACCTCCGAAGAACATGTTGAAGAGGTCCTCAGGAGTGATGTCAGCCTCAAAGCCCCTGTGGAAGTCAAAGCCTCCCCCGTGTGAGTGACCCGGGCTGCTCGGCTCCTCTCCTCCCGTCAGGTCATACTGCCGTCTTTTGTCTGGGTTGCTCAGCACTGCATATGCATTACCAATCTCTGAATGAGGACATAGTTGATGTATCAAAGAGGGGATAAAGCTATGGACACAAACCATTTCAAACTGTTTTTTCTAGATGATACTTAGATATTATAGTTTGCGTTACATACAGTATTTGTATATCACATGCGAGCTACATTTGAAAAAGAATAGATAGAATCATAACTGAGTAAAGTTACTTTTAAAGGCCTCTGTTGCTCCAGGTGCATGATTTTTGTCTGGATGGAACTTGAGCGCTAGTTTCCTGTAGGCTTTCTTTAGCTCGTCCTCACCAACTTCTTTAGTGACGCCCAGCACTTCATAGTAGTCCTTACAGCGCTTTATTCTGAAAGATGGGGACAGAGAGTGAAGCAGCTGAAAACAATCCAGTGGATCATCTTTGACCTCTCCTACTGTGACAGAAAGGCAGGCGAGATTGTCATTGAAAGTAACATGTTGACGGTCCTGGCCTTAGTCACACAAATGAGTGACATTCAAGCACATTGTTGAAGCACATCTCCCAGAGAAATTTTGTTCGTAGCTTTACCAATCTTTACATCCCGTGATTTACTAATTTTAAGTTTCTATACTCACACAGGCAATACTGAGCATTTAGAAAAGCCATTTGCCATGTTAAAGTATATACTAATGCATTTAGCAAGATTCAGTGAGAGTTAAGACTGTATACACTGTATGTAGGATATTTTATTTCACTATCAACACTTGACATTATTTAAAGTAAAAACAGAGGGTCTCTATACAATGTCCACTTTCCTTCCGGAGGAATGACGACTCTTTCCATAAAAGGTCGAGTACAGGATAGAGGGAATCAAGCAGGTATACTTTATTACGTACAGTAGATCTGTACATACGCTGGCCTGTGAGTCATTAGGGCTGGGATATATGGTTGAAATCAATATTACAATATACAAAAATTAATATCAGTATTTTTCAGATATCGATATGCATCGCAAAATAGCAAATGTATGAAAAATCACATATAGCATAATAAGCCATTTTGTTAGTTTTCGATAATTTGCTGGAAATCATTAATTTGGACAACAGAATTTTATGAAACGCTAATGATATGGTCAAACCATCATGATATAGTTAAACTATATTAGTAATAATGAGTAATAAGTAGTTACTATAAATTAGTAATAAATTGCCCAGTCTACCTGTCACTGAATCATGACTGGAGTAAGACCACTACTGATGAGGTCACATGGGACACATTTTTAATGTAAACATGATGAGACATGATGCAATTTTTAACTCACTGAAGCTTCCCCAAGGGATTAAGTCTAAAAACACTAGGGAAAAGAGTGACTGCCTATGTTTCAGTGCAATACACTGGTAGGATTGCATAATGATGAGCAGCGTGTTCATCCTATAAATTAACTCGTGTTGTCATCTGCAGCTTTCTATGATCTGACTGGAGGATGTACACTGTGGATTAAATGCACTGACAGCCTACCTCTCTCTCCGTAGATATATAGTAGGTTGTAGTCTAAAATTAGGGCATGTAGTGGTTACCTGGTGGTATCTAGTTCACAACCTCTAAATGTCTCTCACTTCCTCCCCTCATGGGCATGACACCCAGCTGAAGAGGTTCCCATGGTAATAGCTGTGAGTGCACAACAACGCGGCCACAGATGAAAGGTCTAATCAAGTATAATAGAAACAGTACAGCTGTCACAGGGCCAATTGCAGGAAAAGCACCAAAATACCCAACTGAAGAGGGACAGATTACAGTACCAAATGGTGGAAAAAGAAATACAGCATGAAAGGGAAGACCTAGTGAATCCTTGAGTTCTCACCTATGCACACCTTCGACCTGCTCTTTGGTGAAGCCTTTAGAAGAGTCGCCTCCTGCAGACTCTTGGCATTCCCTTTCTGGCTGGGCGCCGGTGCTTTCTGAGCTTTCTGCTGGTCTCCTACGATATGCCCCGTTACCTGCTGAGCTCCCATTCTTTGTTAATGCGTCCAACAACGCTGAAGAAAAGAAGAAGAAGAACAACAACAATTAAATGACAAATTATTATCTTCAGTATCTTACAAGTGTCCAAGCTTTTATCAACTCCCTTCGGTAAAAAAATGTCACTTCTACATGAAATGTAGAAGATTCTCCACAAAAAAGCTTCAACATCAGGGTAACATGAGACTCACAGAGCAAACAGATGGTTTGTCTACCACTGATTACACAACATAAATTTGTTTCAGATTTGATATGATTTGGGATTTTAAGATCACGATTGAATAGAATTTTGATACACTGCTCTAGATTTTGTAACATTTATACAGCACAGCTTGGCTCAGAAAAACACAAAGTACTACAGTTACTCACAGCTCAAAGATTTTCAAGTAGCCCAAGTTAGAAAGACAGCACTCAGGCAAAGTGCCATGATGCGTTGTCAGGTGCACTTTTACCTAACAAGGTCCAGTTGGAACGATGTCAGACCTTTAAATAGCTCTTAATTTAAAGCGTAGTCAATAAATGAAAAGGCCACACTTGAGCCAAAAAACAGCCAACAAAATTTGGTACAGTACAAGGAAGTACTGGCTTCTGAGAGTACTGGGAGAAGATGTGACTTGCAAGTGCATCAAAACAAAGAAGTAGAGAAATACTAAATATTCCCACTGTGCCGTAATGACAGGTAGTGATGAGACTTTCAATTCATAAAGAACGCAAACTTGAAATGTGGCCTCTGTATTTTATTCAGAAAAAGGCTTTTCACTCTTTATCAATGCATTATTCATTATTATACCATTTGTTCTCATGTAACATAAGCACAACTATTGGCTCTTGCACAATCATAATCCCTCTTTCACATAGCTTCTACAAATTCTATTCTATATTCTGCTTTGTATTCTAGCTGTGTACTTACAATCTATAGCTTTTCCCATGCTGAATCATAAATCTTTGCAGCTGCAACAACCTAGTTTGCCCAGTGATCAATAGTTTAATCTATTAATCTTATCAAATACACTCCACTTGATGTTGTATTTTGATTTATTTATTATTATTATTATTATTATTATATTGACAACTTGTTACAAGCTTCCCTCTTTAATGTGAACATATTAACAGCAGACTGGAGCATGCTGGGTTAAGCTGATAACCAGCTTACTGACGCCAGACAGTAGGACAAATATGAAAAAGCTTTGGGATATAGGCACGGCCCCCATGTGGCTCCTGTGGTCTAATTTGCCGTGCCATGAGGATTGCTGGTGTACCGGTGCTGCCTTGTCCTGTCAACCCTTTATGTGTGATGTCCTGGATTGCAACATCAGGGGATGTGACACACACTCTAGTCACTCAATGCCAGACCTGTGCACATGTATACCCTCTCTGCAACCTTGTCAAGTCCTCTGCAGGAATGGGGAGATATCTCACGACTGCAGACTCACTGACTTTTAAGGGCCAGAGCTGTCAGGCAGCAGTGGCTGCAAAGGTAGTCCAGTATAAGCGAGTTACTGAAAGAACTGGTGTTAATGTTCAATTTTTGTTTTCCTGTTACTGTTTTCACTGCTTATTTGCTTGCTCAATAAAAGTTGGTAACTTCAGTCCGAAGAATGTTGTCTCTTTTGCAGTTCTTTATCAGTATATATCCTTTAATATAAAAAAAACATTTTTTCCTCTTATGTCAGTAGGAAACTCCATGATTACGTCTGCCAACGAGGTTATTTTTCCATAATTTCATCAGACTGTCTGCTAGAAAGTTATGAACAGTTACAAACTCCCTCCGCTCTCACACCAGCACACAAAAACTCAGAAAACGCTTCTTCACCCAAGCTATCAGAATTGTGTACTCTAATCTAGCCAGGGCCCCAAGCTAGGGAACCCAACCACACAGTCCCTTTACTCCTCTGCTCCTTTCAAAACACCCTTAATGTGCATATTTTTCCTATATAGTATTTATTTAACTCCTCTCACAGTATAACCCAGGAAGGGTTTGGCAAATAGGAAGGTTTATACTGTGAGAGGAGTTAAATAAAGTTCGCTTAAAGCCTTTTTATATTGGAAGTTCTTCATTAATCATTCATTATTCTTGTGAGGTCACTTTACATGTCAGTGCACATCCTGTGGTGTGCATGTGGGTAGTAAAAATCCTTGAAGATATACTGGAAAGTGGAATTTTCTTGTCTTAACTGCAAACTGGTGTTTGCAGACAAAGGACACCGTTGGACATCTAACTACACTCCATTTCAACTGACAAGTTAAACTGAGGAGCTACTGGTCATCAATGTGCAAGTGTATCTACCCAATCATACAGCCACTCACTGAATATTAAAGAGCCTTTTGGAACTACAATCCAAAAGCACTTTTGTCATTCCCCGCCTTACTTAACGCCTGTTTACAGTCATCTCCCGGATTAGCCTATACTTCGAGGCTCTCTCTGGGTCAATCACTCAATTAAAGGATTGGACTAGAAAGGACTCACCCCAACTAATGCTACATCCTTCTCCAGGCTCCATTTGCCTGTTCTGCCCTCATTGAAATTCCTAAAAAATCCGCAGCCTTTTCACACCAGCATTAATGACGTAAGCCAAAGTCTATTACTTGAAATGACTCAAATTAAAGCTAACAAAAAAGCTTTAAAAGGTGAGTCAAGGTGTCTTCAAGGCGTTACAATACGGGACAGCTAGCATTAACTACTGAATGAATGATGGCTTGATTGTGGATTGACGTTTAGTGATTGGCATTCTGAAGCATTACAGTGCTTCATTGATAGCTATCAAAAGTACAGGCTAACACCAATTCACTTAGCGTCACCTTTAATCACCCCATTTATTTACAGGGTTCGTACAGCTTTAAGAGTAAAATTCAAGCACGTTCAAGGTACCTTTACCAAAAAGTTATGTTACTAGAAATGCAACTGCGAAAAATTAAGTTTAGAGAATTCCTTTATACCAACAGAAATCACCTGAGGGCAGATGGTCAAAAAACAAATATGATGACGGGATCTTTTCATTTAAAATATTAAAAGATTTTTGGTTTACATGAGTGATTGTATAGATAATGAAAAACCAGATTCTGTTTGAAATCAAGCATTTTTCAAGGAGTATATTCGAATTCAAGCATATTCCTAACCTTGAAAACATAATGGTTAAAATTAAGCACTCTCCAAACTTTCAAGATTTTGTACGAACCCTGTTAATAAGTCCACTACAGCGAAGTGCTGGTTAGGTTAGCGAACATAACGCTAGGCCCACAACTTAGCTAACGCTAACTCTGATGTGTGTTGCTTAATTTCCTGTCTTTAAGCCATAGTTTACTCTTGACTAACGTTAACTAATCACACAAATATGTGTAACCGTTATACAACAGCCAACAGGTGACCTGCTGTGAGCTACCGTGAGTGATGTTAACAAGCGTCACCTACTAGCTAGCTCAACACTTCGCTAGGTTAGCTCTGGTCGGCTAAAACAGACAAGTCAATCACAAACGGCCTCACCTTTGGCTCTGCCAGTTGGGTACAGCTTCTCCGCTTTGTTGAGAAACTTCACCGCTTTCTCCTTATCTCCGGCTTCGAGGGCTTTCGTCGCTATATTTATACATTTTTCTGCTTCGTCCCTGTTCCCTTCCATCTTCATTCCTCTTCCTCCTCCGGCAGTCAGCTGATCATCTCACACCACGTGGTCGCCAGCACTGACTGCAATTGGCTAGTTCGGGATGAGCCAGGCCTGAGCAGACTCGCTGACCGGCGATCGCCGCACCACGCATGTCGGTTAGGTTTGTGTCCGACTTGATCCATGGATGTATAACGAGAGAACTATGCGATAGCCCTTTAACTATTGGAGAACTTGATGCTATTATCAAGAAAGTCCCCTCCAACAAAAGCCCTGGACCTGATGTGTTGCCATTTGAATTTTAGAGGACCTTCTAGGATGACATTAAAGATATGATTTTGGCTGTCTTTAAGTAATGTACTGAAAATGGAGAGCTAACGGAATCAGCGAAACAAGGCCTCATTACTCTAATCCCTAAACCAAACATATCATTTATATTTAGTTAATTGGCGTCCAATATCATTATTAAATTCAGATTATAAATTGTTTGCTTCACCTTGTGCTAAAAGACTGAAACCCTGTCTGAACATTATTTCACCAACTCAATCTGGGTTTATGAAGGACAGACACGCAATAATATTTGTTTAATCTTACATATACTAGATTATTCTGATTTAATTAACGAAGAAGCAGTTATGCTTTTTAAAAAAAAATTTTATAAGACCTTCGACACTGTAACATCCATTCATAAGTGAAGCTTTACTTCATTTTGGCTTTGGGGAAAACTTTATAAAGATGGTTCACACTCTATAAAAATATCAATAGCAGTGTCTCTTTAGTTAATGGTACGTCACCTCATTTTGATATTAAATGGGGTGTCAGACAGGGGTGCCCAATATTCCCATTTTCATTTTTAATTGCTGCCGAACTTGTTAACCTATAGCCTACATTGTACACTGCACAGATATTGAAGGTATACAAATGGGAGAAAACAACGGAATAATTGTACAACTAGCTGATGACATATGTCTCTTTTTAAAGAATGAAGTACCGATTATTTTGGAGGCTTTAAAAAAAAAAAAAACTTTTCTAAAGGCCTCAGGTCTTACAGTTAAACGGAGTAAGGGTGAAATTTTAACAGTACATAATTCTGATAAAACATCAATAAGTGGCATAGAGGTAAAAAAAAAAAATCAGTGAGATATCTTGGTATCTTAATAAGTAAGTCAGCGTCTGATAGAGTATCTGCCAATTTCTCACCCAAGATAGAAAAAGCAAAAAAAGTCTTTACCTGTTGGTTGCAAAGACACCTTACCACACAAGGCCGTGTACTGCTGTCAGAGGCAGAAGGCATCTCAAGAATAGTATACCCTGCCATCTCACTTTATGTTGATCCAAAGACATGAAAGACATTGATTCTCCCCTATTTAAATTCATATGGAAAAACAAAACTGAGTATGCTAAAAGAAAAACATGTATTAGAAGCTACGCTGAAGGGGACTTTAATGCATTAGATTTTCAAAAGAATCAGATTTTCAAGATCAATTGTATTAAGCAGTGTTTGTCTAAAGATAATTGTCAGTGGTTTTATATTCCTAATCTGTAATTTGTTAAGTGTGGTGGCCTAAGATTTCTGTTATCTTGTAATTAATTTTCACAAACAAGCTGTTGAAGCTTGGAAAATTACTTTAAAACATAGGTTTTCTCCACATTCATGCATAATTTGGAACAATCAGAATGTATTGTACAAAAACAAGTCTAGATACATAAAAGAATGGATAGATAAGGGTGTAATCTTTGTTTAGATTTGGACACTTACTGATAGAGGCAACCTTTACGGATTATGAAGACTTTGTTTACAATAAGGGTATAAATGTTTCTCGTAAAGAAAATAACAGTGTTATAAAAAGTATATCACCAAAGTTACTATTTCTTATCTAAAAGTACATTGTTATATGGCCCTTTGAGCTGGGAAATCCCCAAGCTCTTAATTGGTGGGAAAGACATATCTGATCGTAAAGTGTAACAATAACCATATCAGAAAAATGCTGATCAGAGTTATTTTCCCAAATCGACTCTTTTATGGAAACTAACTTTTCCAGGTATCTTAACAGAGAAAGTTTGGTCAGACACTAATAAATTCCTCATCCCAAATAAAATAAAAGAAGTTTAC
>LKNJ01007810.1:0-14270 GCA_002120245.1 Maccullochella peelii | reverse complement strand
TGGTGGCTGACTAAATACTTTTTTGCCCCACTGTATATATGTATGTATGTATGTATATATGTATATACGTGTGTGTATATATATATATATATATATGTATGTGTGTATATATGTGTGTTTATATATGTATGTATGTGTGTATATATATATATATATATAATGTATACACCAATCAGCCATAACATTATGACCACCTGCCTAATATTGGGTAGGTCCTCCTTTTGCCGCCAAAACAGCCCTGACCCGTCGAGGCATGGACTCCACTAGACCTCTGAAGGTGTGCTGTGGTATCTGGCACCAGGTTGTTAGCAGCAGATCCTTTAAGTCCTGTAAGTTGCGAGGTGGGGCCTCCATGGGTTGGACTTGTTTGTCCAGCACATCCCACAGATGCGTGATTGAACTGAGATCTTGGCCAAGTCAACACCTTGAACTCATTGTGTTCACTTGCTGCCTAATATATCCCACCCACAGTGGTCATAATGTTATGGCTGATCAGTGTGTGTGTATATATATAAATATATATATATATATACATATATGTAATACATCTTCTATACACTATATATGTGTGTATATATATATAGTGTATAGAAGATGTCACTCAAATATGGTTTAGACCATAAATAAGTAAAGTACACATTATATGACTAGCTGTTATTGACATATATACTGACCTTTTGGCTTGTGTGGACATTATCTACTCAGCAGAACAGGCCTGATGTTAATCCCATTGTTGGAGGTACTACCTTCTGGATGAAGCTTCATCTTCATGTTTAGTAATTGTAAAAGTAATCTTGTACTTTCTTATAGTGGTAATATCCGTGAGCCCATGTGTCTTTGTGTCCCCCGGTCAGCTTGGTGTTAACCTCTTTACTTCTATATTAGCACGTTATTTATACACTGGAACTGCCATTTTGCTTGAGCACATTTCAACTTGTACATCTGGCTTTGGACACTTTGTTGCAGGTTTCATATAAACAGTATTGCCATGCAGTGTAGCGGCTGTGTTGACCTGATCAGATGATGCCTGTCCTCTTTGTTTCCTGTAGGGGTGAACTCATTCTCCAGTAACTCCGGGTCACTGGAATACAGGTAAGAAGGGAAATTGATGAAGCTAATCTTTAATATTGTACTTCATTGTTAGATGTAGTTATGGTTTCACAGTCTTTTTGTAGAATGCCTTTACATTTTATGGCCTTTACATTTAACACCACACTTACAGCTGAAGACTGTGCCTTTCCAAAACGCACATTGACACAGGCTGTAATTCAATGCATGGTACCACAGTTCTGCTGAGATTTTATTTTTAATGCAATTTCCACCAGGCCACTAACTCTAATTAGAGTAATTACTTCAAATCAAAATGTAACATGTTGCACTGCTGCGTTACAGAGAGAAGTAATGGCATTACTGTATATTGCCCACTAACAGAAAGTATTCAATTAGATTAAAATGACCATACTATACCCTCCTCTTTATGTGTGTTAAAGCAGACTGTCTTCACAATCACAGTGTGTGTTTGTCAGTATTTCAGAGGAGGAGCCAGGCCCTCTGCGGAGCGACACGGAGGGAAAAGGAGGACCTAAAATCAGTCGGACATTCAGCTACCTCCGCAACAAGATGAGCAAGAAAGGCAAGGTGAGAACACCTGCAACAAGCTACTGCAGTGTATGCGCATGCACATGCGCAGTTGTACTTGTGCACGTGCATTGCACACTGAACTGTGAAAAGAATTGGCACCTGCAGCACATCACTGAAATCAATAAAATGACTAAAGCAACAGAGAGAAGCCTTCAGAGGGTGCTCTGTAGACACAGTGAGGGGTTTGTTTATAGCATACTTTGACTAATGATTTTAGGTCTCACTGACAGTCAGTGGCACTCATTTCAATTCTTTTATTCCTGATTCATTTGTGGACTTGGCTGATACAGAAATGGTGTTTTAGTGGTACTGGCATTTGAAACCATATGTATCTATATTCTAGAAACCAGAGGTGTTGGAACAGTGATGGTATCGATTTATTTTCTCATTGTGTTGATGGGACATCACACAAGTGGCTGTTCTGTTAACAGCTATATTGTCAAGTCAAGATACATTTATTTATACAGCAAAAAATTAAACATTTGTGTCAGAGGACTTTACTTTGTGCACAGAGAAGAGCATGTGTGTGTCTGTGTGCTGGGTGCAGGATACATTTCTGTCCTCCTGCAGCTTTTTTCTGCAGTTTACTGACGTTCTTCAAAACAGCTACTGGAAGCTGTAGCTGCTTCACAATAAAGGCCACAGTGGCTGCTTGGTTTAGATTAGAAAAAGACACAGTGATGATGATGATGATGATGATGATAATGTGCTCAACCTGCAGTGATGCATGGTAACTGTCCCAGCCCCGGTGTTCACTAGCAGTGTGTACACTTGGTAATGATGGCTTAAGTCGGTATGTTCAAATCACTGATACATCTGACCATCATGTTAATGTCCGCTTGTTAGCACCATCACACACACACACACACACACACACACACACACACACACAGGGTATATTGTGTCTTGATTGATGCAGCCGGCCCTGCGGCACAATCAGCAGCTCATAATAGGAAGCCTAAAGAGTGTGGTCTCCATCTTTCCTTCCACATGACTTCAGTCAGTCCATGAGAGTGATGTAAGTGCTGTGCTTCAAGTACCATGGTGTAGCCCTAACATTTGTTCTGGTAGTTTGAGTCATTATAATGGAGAGCAAAGATAGAGTTAACATCACAATGACACATACATACAAATGAAAAACTCTGATAGGAGGTTCTGCTCTTTTATTCACTTTGGATTATTTATTCAATGTAATGGGCAGAATGTAGGGCTGAAACTGAGCATTTATAATGATCTTCCGTTACACCCAGAGCTGACTCCATCAGCTGCAAGAGCTGACAGTGGAGGAAAGGGTTTGGGTGAAAAGAAGAGACAACGTTGAAAAGCATCACAAAGAGTCTGAGCGCTCACTGTCGAGTCACACAAGCCATCAGTTCACTCCTAAAGATGATAATACAGACTGTGCTGTCAGTTTTACTCCACTCTTTAAAATACTTAGTAAAATTTGTGTGTGGCATAGGAGAGCACCAGAGGCTGGGTCTCACTGTGTCATTGTGTTATGTGTGATCATCATGTAAGAGGGCATCAGTTCACTCCTAAATAAGCACTGATTACTGGACGTTTTCACACCTCCAATTTACCATAACTCTGTGACCAGCCATGGTTTCTATAGAAACCAGAACTAAGACAAAAGTAAAGACAGCCGGGCTGAGACTGAGTGAAAACGAGAGTTTCTTCTTTCAGCCGACTCCTGTTTGTTTCATGTGGTTTTTGACTACACCAAATCCTGCCGATCATGGAAACTGTCAAGAAAACAACCTGCTTACTGATCTGTAGTGCTGATGATGCAGGATGACAGACTTAAACACATCATCTTTGGTCTGGACCTGGTAAACAGAACTGCAAATGTAAAGAGACACAAAATGTGGTGAGCAACAAGTCAAAATGCAGAAAAGTGTGACTGAATTTAGATTTATTGATATTTGCTACTGGGGGCGCTGTCTCATGCTCTTGTTCTTCCAGGTAGTGCCAGGCAGCATTACTAATGCCCCAGCCATACACACAGCACATCTTACCATGCAGTCATTGGGGATTAATGGCCCACTTGGATTTATTTAGAGTTTAGTAGTCTGAATCATTGGTGCATCTTATGTATGCGTCCAAAACAACTGATCCCAGGCCCTCTAACATTATAACTTTAGAATAATATGACCCCTACCCAGCCAACTAAAATAGAAATGAAACTAAATAAAAACTGAAGTGAAAGTAAATATTCAAATAAATGAATGAGATGAGAATATTTACTAAGCTAAATGATCCAAACCCACATTAAAAAGTCTTTTAAAACATAGAACAACACATTTTAGAAAATAAAAGCTAAAGAGAAATGTTTCTAAACTATAATAATTGTACATGTAATGATGCCTTGCCATGTCGTCGGGTACCAACATACAGTGGGGTTTATGCAGAAATGTGAAGATGACAAGAATTCAGCAAGCCCCTGCATACAGACAGGGAAAGAGGAACTTAGTGTCTGTGTGTGTACAGATGTTTGATAGCTCACTTCCTGATTTGAAAGCAGACAAATGAGCAGCAGCTTGTACACGATGACTAAATCAAAAAGACGACAACATGGTGCTCAGACAGAGAAAGACAGGCATGCAGACAGGATTAACACTGAGGGTTAGAAGGAGACAGGCAGGCAGACAGACAGACAGACATACAGGTAAGAGAAGGAGACAGGAGGACAGTTACAGCCATGCTGAGTAAGAGGTTCAATTGCCCTGTGAGGAGGAGAGGAGAAACTGGATCATATGAGGTAAGAAGATGATGAATGTGTGTGAGTGGCTACAGTAGTGATGATGAAGAATGTTCCCATCAGGTGTTTTTAATGAAGTATGCAGAGGGTGTGACCAGGGTGGTCACACAGGGTGTGCACCTTGTTACCTTGGTAACAAGGTGCAATAAGAAGGAGGAATAGGTGTTTTAGCTTCAGCTCCTGTCACGTAAAAAGCAGCGCCCTCCCACGATGATAGGCTCCACTGACAGAGCTTCAGCAAAGTCAGCATGCTTTACTATCTCCTCACACCTGGAGCCTGTCTGTCACAATTACACCATGAGATCACTTGAGAGAATCCCTGTTGGACGCGTAAACCAAACCATTCTGTATAATGCTACAGTAGTGCTACTAATGGAAATATATTTATAGAGTATGTAGGCCACTTTTATATTTTGTTCTATTGGTGCAGTGAGATTGTGTGTGTGTGTGTGTGTACCAGGTCTTAAATAACATGTAATTATTGTAACATCAAATTAATTCATAAAGTGAGTCACTGGATCTACAAACTTTTTGAAGGGATTGACATGTTTTTACCCACTGGCATGGCAGTGTCAGTGTGACGCAGATGCTCATGACTTACATAACAAGAGGAATGTCAGTGTCCTGCATTCATTTTTAACAGAATTTAACAGAACTTAATTGTGCTGGTTGTCTAGAAATCTTTTAATTTCTTCTCGAATTGTTTCTTTATGGGCCTCTCGTACTCTATAGGGCCGCTGATTGACTATTTTACCAGGCTTGGTACGGAGTTCATGTACAGCGAGATGTGTAGTACCTGGTATTGTCAACAAGCTCCATGCACTCCTTCTGCTGTTGGGGTGACAGTTCTGGGCCCACCTCTATGGGCCTCTTGGTGGTGCTCCAGTGTCCTTCGAGGGTAAACTTAATAGAACCTCTGCAGAGTGCCACTTCTTCAACAGATTCACGTGGTAAGTCTGTTCTGATTTTCAACTTCCTGGTTGTTTTACTCTGTAGTTCACTTCTCCCACTCTTTCAATAATTTTGTATGGCCCCTGCCAAGTGGCTAAAAACTTACACTCAACAGTGGGTACCAGTACCAGAACCCGGTCCCCTGGCTTGAACTCTCTGGGCTGCGCAGAGCGGTTGCAGGATGCTTGCTGTTGTTTTTGAGCTTTTTCCATATTTTCTCTGACAATAGGGTAAATGGTAGCCACCCTGTCTTTCATGGCCTCTACATGCTCAATAACAGTGCGGTGAGGACAAGGCTGTTTCTCCCAAGATTCTTTAGCTAGGTCAAGAAGCCCCCTGGGTTTGTGCGAATACAGGAGTTCAAAGGGTGAGAAGCTTGGGGAACCTCCCTGACTGCAAACATTAGGTAGGGGAGGAGCTGGTCCCAGTTGCGCCCATCTCTTTCAATTGACTTCCTTAGCATGGTTTTTAGGGTCTTGTTGAACCTCTCTACTAGACCGTCAGTTTGAGGGTGGTATACTGATCTTCTGAGGTGCTTAATCCTTAGGAGGGAGCACAGGCCCCTGGTGACACGAGACATGAAGGGGGTCCCCTGATCTGTCAATATTTCTTTTGGAATCCCTACTCTACTGCACTGGAGGAACAGTTCTTTGGAATTTTGCTGGGCTGTAGCCTTTCTGAGGGGTATAGCCTCGTGATAACGGGCAGCATAGTCTACAAGGACCAGAATATACTGATGGCCCCAAGCACTTTTGGGTAGGGGCCCCACAATATCTAACCCAATCCTTTCAAAGGGGACCTCAATAATTGGGAATAGGATCAGGGGATTTCTAAATGAGGGCCGGGGCGCAGTGAGCTGGCATTCTGGACAACTTTGGCAATCATTTTCAACTTCTTTGTGGATACCTGGCCAAAAGAACCGCTGTCTTTTCCGCTCCTGTATGTGCTCCGAGCAGGTGTGTATAGGCCAGGTGTAACACTATAGAGCAGAAAGATTTAGGCACTAACAACTTCTCTGTTACCTCATCTTGAACTTTTATCATCTGGTACAGTAGTCCATTCTTCACAGCAAAATGATAGTAAATTAATCCAAAGCCCTTGGTCCACACCCCCTGGCACTCTAACATTTCATAAAACATTTATCAATGTAGGATCATTGAGTTGCACTGTACCATACTGGCCTGAAAGTAGGGGTGGTCTGTCTGCTGTCTGGCTGGTATCCTCACTTGATGATGGCTGGTTACTTCCTTGGGGCTCCTCCCCTTCCCTTTCAGTGGCAGGCCCAGTATCACTGGATGATTCTGCAGCGCCGAGAAGAGCATGAACTGGAGGAGAGGTAAGTGTTAAACTAGCCTTGGACACATTATTTGGACTGCCTCTCTTTAGCTTCATCTTACCTCTGGGCTGTAATGTCTCCCTAGACCGTCTCTCTTGTATTTCCCTCCACAATCTGTGGAACAGGAGGGCAATCTCGTCCTATTAAGAGTGAGACTTGCAGGGCATCCAGAAACCCCCACACTGACTTCACCTTGTGTTGTGACTAGCTTCAGATTACTAGTAGGATACTGTCGAGTGTCACCATGGACACAGGAAACTGGTCGTGTCTCCTCCTGAAGCAAGTGTGTTCCATCTATTAAAGATTTGTGAACTAGTGTGAATTCTCCCTGAGGCAATTCACACTAGTTCACTAGTTCCCATCAAGGAAGCGTAGAGGTGTATTGGCTGGTTGCCAGAGGATTCCGCTGTGGGCATTAGTTCGTCCGCTTGTCACATTGCCATGAAATATGACCCATTTCCCCACATCTGTAGAATCTCCTGGTGTCCCTGTGCAGGATTCGTCTTCTTTGCTCTGGCTCCGCCTGATACAGTCCCTGTAAATTAACCTGCCTGGTTGTGTTACCTTGGGTGGGTTTTTGGGGCTTTGGCCGAGGATTTGCTTGACGTCCTTGAGGGACAGGTTGCTCCCTTTTCCCCATGCGGAGCATTTCATTAGTAGCCTGGTACTGTTCAACTGCCTCCACTAAGGCAGTAGCTGCAACAGGAGCACTGTGGCTGATAACCCTCTTTGCCATTTCCTCCATTCTGTTCTCACTGGTTCTCAGTGCAAATGGTCAAATCACTGATGGACATTCGTTCTCACCCACCCCTTCTATTTGGCATCCTCCACCATTGTGATGTCTTGAGAGGTCGGGATCTTTTCTCTTGGAGCTTGTGAGGCGTGGGTGTAGGAAATAAAGACAGTAAAGCATTGTTTTCCAACTGAAGTTCAGTGTATTCAGTCTTCTCATAACAGGTCAACTTAATTGTTGCAGACAGAAGGTGAACAAAACAAAAACAGGTATTAAATCAAAGGTCTAGTCCCCTGTGTTACTGATAAAACTCTGTTCCTCTCCGTACACCTCAGTCATTGTCTTCTCTTCACAAAACACTGCTTCACTTCACTCTCTGCTCCCTCACTAGGGCGGTCAGCTTATATGGTTCAGCTGGGCAGTAACCATTGTCCTGGCTGCCCTCCTGACTATGGGTTTTGTAGTCTTTTAACGGATGCCATGATGGTTTGTAGTCCTTGTTGCATCCACCTGGAGGGAATGTATCTCCCCTCGATGACACTACCTCTCTTGACATCACAGTATACATGTTAGGGTTGGACTATATGACAGTTTATATCATGACATCTTAGACCATGATAGATGATATCTTTGGGTATGTTAGGACATTGTGTTGCAAATAACCAAGCAAGACTGTTTTATGACGTCAATGTGATGAAAAGCACCTTGAATTGAAATCATTTGATGAGACAGAAACAGGTTGTTTTATCTATAAACCAAGGCATTTCCTGACTATTTACTTGATTATCTGTGTCTCTCTTTTATTGCTTCCAGGAGAAGGAGAGGAGAGGAGAGAGGGAACGAGAGAGTAAAGAGAGAGAAAAGAAGAGTGTAAACGGTCATCTCTTCCTCCCAGTCAGTCTGTCTGCTTCCACAGCCTGTCAGCACTGCACCAGACCTCTACACAACAAGGAGACATTCCTCTGCAACAGTAAGACTCTTCTTCTTTTCTCCTTCCTTCTTTTCTTCTTGTTTCTTCCTGTCTCTTTTTTCTGAGGGGCAAGCAAGCTTTCTTCTTCTCTTCTGTCTCATCTTAATCCTCTCCTTCCTCCCTTCTTCCTCTGTTCTCGTCTGTGGGGTCCTCTTCCTCTTTGTAGTACTTTCCTTTAGTAGTTTCACTTTGATTTTCTTTGTTTTTCACAGCAGGAATCCACATATCCACGCGCCACTTGATTTAATGATGCAGCTCATTGTTTTATTCAGGGTTTGTAAAAAGAACACATTCATTTCCAAGCCAGTAGAAAGGAAGCAGAGCCATTGGCTCCTTGATGGATCCTTCTGATGTTGCTCTCTCAGTCTACCTGTAGGAACATGTTCATTATTATTCCTAATAATTAATATTATAATAATAATACTTGTCCATCCACACATTCTTTATAGTAGTATCGCAGTACACGTGCTTTGTTGGATAACTTTGTTGTTGTCATTCTCACTAATTTCAGTCCTTCATGCAGTGATTCATCTCCAACTGCATGTCTGTCCCCTTCTCTCTGAACTATGTTCATCAACATGGCTCTAAAGGTATCACTCAAAGAAAATTATTTTCTCCAAATGAACTGTGTCAACCATCAGCAGTGGATAACCCAGTTAACAGGAAGACAAGTTGCATTATTGGTGCAAGGAACCTATTGTAGAGAAGAGATTATTATTATTATTCTAGTTTTGTAACACATTTTTGAGTGCCAGGCCTTAGTTGGGATAAAGTTACAATATTCACCAAATTTTATACGCACATTGCTCTTATCATTTTGGACATATTTCCCATTGGCTTTCATTAACTCCACCCAACTGGAAGTTGGCCATTTTGAATTTTGTGTGTTTTTCCTGTATTTCTTGCGAACTTTTTTGAACTCCTCCTAGAGGTTTTATCTGATTCATTTCAAATTTGGTAGGTATAATCATCAGACAAATGTGAAGCTAAATTACGAAGGAATAATCAATATCTCAAACGATGATGTCCTAGGTCATGAGACAAGATGCCATTTTAAACAATTTACAAGTATGGACAAGTATGGAACTTTTCGAACTCCTCCTACAGATTCACTTCAAGTTTGGTTGGCTTAACTGTAAGACGTGTGATGCTAAATTGCGAAGCTTTTGAGTTTCCGTGGAATGCATTTGCCGTGGTGGGGTGGACAATTTGCATGTTTCGCAATGAAACAGGAAGCCCTTTATGGGGGGCTAGGGATGCTTGAAAACTCACGAAACGTTGCACGTGTGTGTGTGTGTGTCATCCACTAGATGGCAGTGTTGGTTTACTAATAGATGGGCTCCTCTGCTCTTCAGATGCAGTTCAGATGCTCTATGCAGGGCTGTTTACTCTCAAATAACAGGGACGTTTGAAAACTCATGAAACTTTCCACACATGTCAGAAGGGATGTATTTTGTTGTCTGATATTGGTCTTGGACATGGGTGTGGCAAAATGGCACACACAATTTATATATATGTATGAAATATGAAAAACAGCAAATATTACAATAGAACATATCCAACCGTGAAACATTGATATGTATTATAATGAATGACAGCAAAACATGATAGAGATGTTGCTAAATGTTGGGATTTAAGGCTGAGGGATGAAGGGAGGGGGTAAGAAATGGAGAGTTGAGAAAGGGGGGAGAATAGAACATGTTTGTTCATTTAAATGTGTTACAAATTTGTATGAGTTGGTGAGAAACTTAACATTACACTCAGCAAATTTGATTATTGCTGTGATGTACTTTTATAATTAAATAAATATATTTCATATACATTTTAAATTCATGGTTTGTGCTTTTTATCAGTAGTTTATAAATGTGGATGTTATGGCAATTCATGATGTATTTTTGTAAGTTTGGGTCCCAGGGAGACACCAAATTTCTCTTTTGGGTCTCAAGCTGAAAACATTTGGGAACCCCTGCCATAGATGACAGCAAAACATGATAGAAAACTCTCAGTATAATTTCTTCTCATTCAACTAACACACTGTGAAAAAACACTTTGGTATTATGATAAGGGAAACCCTGATTATTTTATTATTAATGGCTGCTGAGATTAATGATCTATTTATAAAATGATTGTGTTTTCCGACCCTATTGCCGGCCCTCACATTAGGTGTACCATAGAAACTTTTTATAAATCATTATGAACATATGTTTAATGAATTTAACAGAAAAAAAATCTATGGCATGACATGTATGGGTCAGGAAAATGATTTATCTATTTTTTTCTGTGGTAATTACAAATGGGACACTTGACTATCACAATTTACAAGCTCTCCAAATCCATTCAAATTATCTTTATTACACTTTGTAATGGCATGTTGAAATTGTTAACATTTTAGCAAGATAATGCCATTGCTTGAAAGATTTTTTACTGAGATATAAAGAAACATTCAGTTTTATTTATATAGTGCCATGTCATAAAGTTTTCTCAGGGCACTTTTTCATATAGAGCAGGTCTAGACCGTACTCTTTATATTTATATTATATTATAGGTCTTATATTTAGACCCAACAATTCCCACCAAGAGCAAGCACTAGGTGACAGTGGCAAGGAAAAACTCCCTTTTAACAGGCAGAAACCTCCAGCAGAACCAGGTTCTGGGTGGGTGGTCATCTGCCTCGACCGGTTGGGTTGAGCGAGAGAGGGAGAAAGAGAGTGAGAGCGGGAGGAAAGAGAACATACAGTAGTACAACACAGAAGTAATAGTAGTGCTAATGGTATTGATGTTAATATTAATACAAATAATACTATAGCAAAATTATAATAGTAATACTAATAATTAAAGCTGCAAGCAGCGGGCCCGAGCACCTCCCGCACGTCGGGGCTTGCAGCATCCGCCACGTCATGGANGAGAGAGGGGAGGGAGAGCGAGAGATCATGAGGAAAGTGAACATACAGTAGTACAACACAGAAGTAATAGTAGTGCTAATGGTATTGATGTTAATATTAATACAAATAATACTATAGCAAAATTATAATAGTAATACTAATAATTAAAGCTGCAAGCAGCGGGCCCGAGCACCTCCCGCACGTCGGGGCTTGCAGCATCCGCCACGTCATGGATTACTAAAAACTAGTTTCTATGTTCTCTGCATGTTTGACCGATGGCAGAGCTCAGCTCCTACACACAAACACACAGCAGAGCAGAGAGTCTGTTGTGGAGATTGTCATTTCATGATGTCAATAGGTGGCACTATGACCATCAGTGAATTGTGGCATATAGATGCCTTCAGGCCAGTATTGTCAGGTAAAATGTGAAGTTTGGAGCAGATTGGACAATGTAAAGTCCACTTTGAAAGCACTTCCTGTTGGCGGCGAAGCGCAGCCATTTAGCCACACCCATTTCCAAAACACATATCAGACAACTAAATTAGTCCTTTGCGACGTGTGTGGCAAGTTTCGTGAGCATTCAAGCATGCCTGGCCCCTAAAAGAACTGCTTACTGTTTCATGGTGAAGATTGCGTTGTAACAGCAATGCCGTTTGATGAACACTCACAATTGTCACAGTGAAGCATCATAAACTACTCAAGGCACTGCTGACCAAGTTTGAGGTGGATCGGGTTAACCTGCAAGGAATAATGTATCAAAGTATAGGGACGAGGAGCTTCCTGTTGTCAACAGGTGGCGCTATGACTTTGATGAAATATTGACCCCTAGATGTGTTCAGGCCAAGAATCTAATGACGTGTGAAATCTGGACAAGATCAGATTATATGGAGCCGAGTTACAACAGTTTCTTTCTTTATGATGAGACATCGAAATTCGCCACGCCGCAGTGGCCACGCCCTTCAGTGAAAACTCACAATACTCACTGTAAAGCATAATCAACTGCTTAAAGCTTAATTGGCGACATTAGAGGTTGTTCCGCTCAACCCACTACGAACATCAGACTGTAAAACGCGTCACTTCCTGTTGTCAATAGGTGGCGCTATGACTATGACGGAATATTGGCATATAGATGCCTTCAGTCCGCTATTGTCATGACACATGTGAAGTTTGGAGCAGATTGGACAATGTAAAGTCCTTTTTATGAGCACATAAAATCAAATTAAAAAAATTCAAAATGGCTGACTTCCTGTTGGGTTTAGGGTATAGGTCCAACAGACTTTTTTGTAGGTCTAGAGATGATACATCTACCTGTCAAATTTTGTACATCTTGGTGAAACGTGCTGCTGGGGCTGGATTGTAGGGGGCGCTATTGAGCCATTTTGCCACACCCATGCACGAGACCCATAAAATACGTACATTTTCACCACTTTTGATTTTTGTGCAAAGTTTTGTGAGTTTTTGAGCTGTTTTAGCCCCTCAAAACTGCGATTCATTGTGGCAAACAATAATAATAATAATAATAATAATAATAATTCCTCACACCGAGGTCAGTGCTCGGGCCCTAATAATTCCTTCAGTTTCAACACGGTCCTCACACCGAGGTCGGTGCTCGGGCCCTAATTAGACCAATAACAACAATAGCAGCAGCAGCCGCCAAGCAGGAACACGGGGGCAGCAGGTGGCCCGCAACCACAGATCCAGATTCCGCAGCCGAGTTAGTAACAAGCATTAACTCATTCAGGTCGGCGATGTCGTACATGACATCAAATTATGTCGCATACGGCATACTAAATATCTCCATAACGCTGCATGCTTGAGACTTACTTTTTTTTTTTGGCAAGAAGTACGCTGTTGTGCCGTTCCATTGAGGGCTTTGTAGCTCTTACAGAAGCTTTGTAATCCAGCCTTGAATGGCAGTGTCTTTTTGGAGACTGTGTAAAATAAATCCCTTATAATGAATCCAACACCGAATGTTTTCTGTGACTATTTATCCATTTTTCTGTGGTGAAAACGGTTTTTGGGAGAAAAACGGATGGAAAATCTGAGGAAAAAATGTAAATAGTTTTTGATGTGTGTTGGTTAGAATGAATATTTCTTTTCCCCCTGGTTGCCAAGACTTGGGAGAACACTTTTCAAGAGCCAAAAACCTTGTTCATTATTGTTCTTTGTGTGATTTTGAATACATTTCTGTGAGATTCAAATTCTGTTTTATTTTTTTGGTCATTTAACTATTTATACATTCATGTGACATCACTGCAGCATACATATTCTGATAGCCCAGGTTGTCCTGAAATAAATATGTATATAACTTGATTGTGCATTACAGGGTTGAGGTTATACAAGCATAACCTCAACCCTGTAAACCGGGCGGACCAAAAATGGGCTAAAATGGCTTAGACCCCAGGGGGTTAATGGGATAAGAGTGCATACAGATGGAGAGGGAGAGGAGAAGAGAGGAGCTCAGTGCATCATAGGAAGTCTCCCGGCAGTCTAGGCCTATAGCAGCATAACTAAGGGGTGGCTCAGGGCTCACCTGAGTCAGCCCTACTATAAGCTTTATCAAAAAGGAAAGTCTTAAGCCTACTCTTAAATGCGAGTAGGGTGTCTGCCTCCCGTACACAAACTGGGAGCTGGTTCCACAGAAGAGGAGCTTGATAGCTGAAGGCTCTGGCTCCCATTCTACTTTTAGAGACTCTAGGAACCACAAGGAACCCTGCATTCTGGGAGCGCAGTGCTCTAGTGGGGTAATAGGGTACTATGAGCTCTTTAAGATATGANGCTCAGTGCATCATGGGAAGTCTCCTGGCAGTCTAGGCCTGTAGCAGCATAACTAAGGGATGGCTTAGCGCTCACCTGAGTCAGCCCTACTATAAGCTTTATCAAAGAGGAAAGTCTTAAGCCTCTTAAATGTGAGGAGGGTATCTGCCTCCCATACACAAACTGGGAGCTGGTTCCACAGGAGAGGAGCTTGATAGCTGAAGGCTCTGGCTCCCATTCTA
>LKNJ01007809.1:0-11002 GCA_002120245.1 Maccullochella peelii | reverse complement strand
TCTGTGATGCCGAGGATCAGCACGCCCAGGTCCCCGCCTTCGCCTGCCACCCGGCTTACACTGCACCCAACCCCGATGCCTATCCCTGCAGGTGGTGGGCCCACAGGGTGGCTCCATGTTGATTTTTTGGACTGTGCCTGACTGAGCCCCATGGGTCAAGGCCCGGCCACCAGACGCTCGCCCCCCGACCCCTATATTTCTGTTGCTCCAGTGACATTTTGGGATTAAAAGAAGAAATGAAGGAACCTATATTTTTAAAAAATTGTTAGCACTCTCAAATTCCAAAATGTATTGTTCATGTGTCCAGGAAAACCAACCAGTCCGCTTCACAGTCACTTAGACTAGAAACAACTAGATGCATCTTATTGACACTCCTATTGTTGAGATAACTAATTCAGCATTAAAGTTGCTGATAATGACTTGTTAGATTAGATTCAACTGTACTGTCATTGCACAGAGTACAGGTACTGAGACAATGAAAAGCAGTTTAACATCTAACCACAAGTGCAAAAAATTTTGATGTAAATAACAGTGTTGAGTACATATGAAATACGCTAAGATATGAACAGTATGGACATGTTACATGTACAGTAGACAGTGCAGGTATAAATAAGAAATATATAGTGCAGGTGTAAGTACAAGTAATGCTAATAGTAAGACACCGTAGTCCTGGTTGTCCATGTGAAAGTGGTGTCGCGTGCCTTCAGCAGGCGGACCTCTCTGTTCAGCCTCGGCTTCTGATTTGGGAACGCTGTGATCTTTTTTAGGGTGGTGACACTGTTGACGTTGATATCGTCAGTTATATTATTATTGTGGCAGCTACATTTTGACGGCAAGGAGGCAGCAGCTTCATGATCTCTTTTCATCTCAAAATTCATCTCTAGTTTCCATTAAATCAAGCCTCAAAACGTTTCTGTTTGCCACTGCTTTTTATTTTTGATCTGTTTTAGTTTATTTCTATCTTCTATTTTAAATCTGTATAAAATCATATTTGCACGTGTCTTTCTATATTGCCATGTTTCTTTTATATCTGGTCTTAATGTCTACTTATGTAATATATATAGTATATAGTAAAGCACGTTGAATGTTGAAAGGTGCTCATCATCCAGTCTGGTATTATTTATAGACATTATTTATCTGTCTAATAATATCAACAATAATAATATAGACATTAAATTTGAGTGAACATCTTAATGTTTCTAAAGTGTCTTACTGTAAATGGACCAACACAGTCAGTCAGTACATCAGTTATTTGCTGCCATCTTGTGACTCAGAAAGAGATAGCTGTCACACTCACTGCTTCTCATTTCTGATGATCTAACACAGAACATAGCTATATACAGTAGGTATAGTAGGCCAGGAATTATTTATTGACTCAGATCTCCAATAATTCTTGCTCTGGAAACATGCTTGTCTTAGTGAGCAGGGAGATTCCATTCATCAGGAAGAAAACTTTGATTCACTCAGCCTTGGCAGGAACACAGGAGTGTAGGAACAGCAGCTTACCATCCTCTATCTGTTCACTTGTGAATGTGTGGGTTGATGTTCTGAGGAAGGCCACAAGGTATGGTTGAAAGCTGGAAACACCAAATGAGTTGGACCTTGTGTTGATCATTTTCTTGTAAAAAGCTATTATGTTCTTTAGGTAATGTGTGCGATTCATAATGCCCAGAGAGCTGCTGCTGACTGGGATCATCTGGACCACATTGCTGAGGAATTGGGGGTCTTGTTTCCTCTGTTCATTTCATCTGCTGTGTGATGGCTGCACCTGCTGCCACACAACTGATTTAAGTGTCAGTAACCCTCCTGCACTCATACATCTTACATGTATACTGTACATAAGATAACACATAAATAATAACAGATAGCTTTTCATACATTACACTCATTGTTCATTTACTATTTTGTAGAGATTTTATTTATTTCTTTAGAATATATTAGTGTTTTGGTACTTTTCTTTCAGTTAGTTATTAAAATATTTAATCTGATGAGACAGATTGTTCTGTGTTGCTGTATTTGTAGTTCAGTTGGAAGTGGAAGTTTCTGTTGTTTAACCCCTTTTGTTTCTGAAATGGTCTGACCCACATGTATAAGCGTTCCCCTTTATGTTCAGTATGTTAGGTCAGTTTTGTCTTATCATAATTAAGCTCTGTTTTATGGCCCCAGAACCTTTGTTGCTTATTTTGTTAACAGTTTTCTTCATTTTTGGGTAAATAACACCGTCTTTTTGAAATTCCACCTGCGACTCCTCATGCCTGCCAGCTCGCTCTCTCTCATGGTGGAAGAAAACATACAAAGAGTGTTCACCCACACTCATGCCTTACTCAGATGGTGTATGGCTTATGCAGCAAATACTGCAAAGATCTCAATAAAAGCCATTTGATCCCTCACTGGATGAGCAGAATCCAGAGCATGATGTGAAATTATTTTACAAGCATTAAACAAACTGAACTGAGACTGTGCATGTTTATTCAGGTGAACTTCCATATGTATGCACTTTGGTGTGACATGCTGCCAACTGAAGACGCTTCTGGTACAGTAACAGATGGATGGACTGAATTCATGAGCAGTTGGGAAAGAAAACTGACATTTTTAATCCAGGAGGAAGAATATGGAGATCCAAAAATCATTGATTAGATTAGATTCTACTTTAGTGTCACTGCACAGAGAACAAGCACTGAGACAACAAAATGGTTGCACCCAGGTGCAGAGTATATATGAACCAAATGATCATATAAACATATGCAGACAACATATATAACCAGGAAATTGTAAAATTGTCCAAAACAATTTGAAAACCCAGCTCATTTTTGCAGGTCATATTTATTCATGAATTCATTCCAGCAGTTTTAATTGGCTTTTGCTTTGTTGCTTTGGTCTGAATAAGTGGACAGCCAGTCCCTTAGCTGGCTCTGGTCTGTTGGTCTTAATTGACAGGAAAAGACTTGAATAAAGTGGCTTAATGAAATAAAACTGTCACTGGGAAAATTGTGGAAAACCAGACTTTGGAAGAAGAACATTTTGAAATAAAAACGACCTGCAATAAACTCTGTTATTGTACAAAAGGAATATGATTTTGTCATACTTTCATGGTTGTGTTATATATTTTGTCTGTATTTATTTATATAATTACTCATAATGTCTTATTTATTCATTTTGAACACTTCGGGATGCTTGCCATAGTTGTTAGCGCTGTCATTGGGTTGGTAAAACACAAACACTAACACCTAGTGTTCCGAATCAGACTGAAATCTAGACCATGTAATACACATGTTTTTAGACAGCAGCCTTCTGATGAGGGCTGAAGAGGTTGATAACATGAGATGGGATGATCTTTCCACCCACCAGTCATGAGGAAACTTGGAAATAGTTGACTTGGAAGAAGATGAGTACAGTTTCTATGAAGCTCAAACGTCTCATTTGGTGAGGAGGCTCAGGCTCAGTCTCTCTTCAGACCCTGTAAAGGATCCACCCTGTCCTGCAGAGGATCCAGCTTCTGAACTGAGACAGTGCTGATGGGATCGTTTCCTCTCTCCCACTTTACTGTAGCACCNCCCCCCCCCCAAAATCAGGCAGCTCCAGATCATTCACAGCTTTCCTTCAGGTGCCTGCTGCTCCATAATGAAGTGCTGATTGCTGTGTGAACTGTTTAATCATTAGCACTCCCTGAGCTAAATACACCATTTAGCAACCCTGCTGTCATCATAGGATAGACTCTAACTGCATCCAGAATGAGGTGGAGGTGGTTGTATTGTAAGTCTACTGGTACAGGTACACCTGAAATATACAGTAGCTTGAACTTGACATATAAGCCATTCAGGGGCTCTTTTATATAAAAATAAAATACACTTTTTTATGACAAAACACGGGTCGACATTAACCATGGCCCTATGGCCCGTGGCCCAGAAAAGTTACTTTGTGGCCACCAAATACTCCATGTAGGTGGCCCCCTGTGGCCACCAACTTTTATCCCTATACTGCGAACCTTCGCCAAAGCAACGTTACAGTTCCTCAAACATCCCGATTCCTTCGCACCTTTTAGTTCAACATTCTATGATTCTATCTGCGTGAGGAAGTGAGCGTGTATGAGGCAGAGGCATGAAGGGAGGTGGGGGGGTATATATGTACCAAATACTTACAAAACCCTTTTTCTTTTTCAATTGAAATGAATTTTTATAAAACTATATTTTCATTCTGTTAATGTCTTTTCATTTATTGAACTGTCACAGTTAAGTTAAGAATAAATTAAAATGATTCCATTTCTGGTCTTACAAACGACATGTCTTTCTCTCTCTCTCTCTCTGCCTCTCTCTCTCCCCCTCCCTCTCTCTCTCAGCTGTATGAGTCTCCACGGTGAAAGCCATTGAAGTAACAAAATTCTGCTTCCACTTTTGCTTCAAAATAAAGCCCATACTTGCAAATATTATTTCTGATATATAATGTATCAGTGTCAGAAATTAATAATATTTTTTGGACCAAGGCTGAAATACCAATTGCTGAAAAATTTGTTGACACAGCGAACCTGGAGTAGAGCGTGGTTGGTTTCAGGGTAAATTCCAATGAAGCCGCAATGTGTTGCTTGCTGTATGCACCGTCCCTGAAAGACACTTAGAAGGCAACATAATGCACAGAGAACAGAAGGGATGGAGCCTCTCTAGGTTGATCTGTCACAGTTTGGACAAAGCTGTGGTCAAAATAATGATAATTAATCTAGGTGGCACATGCTTGCTCATACTGTACATCATTTACAGTACTTTGTGTAACCACACTTCTCTTTAAGTTTTATGACTGTTTGGTGAAATTTGTGTTGAAGGCTAGATATGCTGTTGTGTGTATTTATACTTCAAACAAGTAGCCTACGTCTGCACTTGATATCAACATATTATCCTACACGAAACAAATGAGACATGTCAGTTGCTTGCCTGGAGGACACAGTCAAAAGATGACATGTGCTGAGTTTAATTTGACATCTTACATGCGTTCTGTATTTCAGCACACAGATAATTGAAGTTATTCACTTCCATTGCTTACTTCATCTTCGCCTTCATGTTATCACACAAGGAAACTTCTGTGTGCTTTAATTTTTTAGAGCGACATCGCCTGTTTCCGGTGTCGTGCTGGCTAACGGTGGTTAACTTGCCGCAGTTGGCTTACCGCAGGCTTGCGCCACTTGGTGCCCTCACATTCACGCTCACACACGCGCGCGCGCGCGCACACGCGCGCACACACACACACACACACACACACACATTCCATCAGTGACTCTGTTGTGGTCGCCTTGCTTCCAGAAACGGACGTGCTTTTGGATGTAGCAGCCGGTGCCTCCGTTTGAACAGCGATGGTGTGAAGAGCTGCTAGAGGTAAGCTGGGCTTTGAACCACATACAACCGCGTATTGATTGATTCAGGTTCGAGAGCGTGACGGGCTCAGGATTCAACAGCTTATCGGTACTACCGCTGCTGCCTGTTGACGGATGACTCACGCCGGTAAGAAGACTACCGGTGATAAAATGTCCCTTTGAAACGTTTTGTAACGGCCGCATGCTTTTCGCTCTCAGCTGCAGTGAAGCTTCAGCAGCAGCCCTGAAATCCTCGCGCGTGGGGAGATTCACGCTGCTGTCTGCCTTTCACGTTTCTTGTCAATTTAATGTGGCCTTGCTAATTCAATAATCCAAGTGTAACGACACGTAATGCCTCGTAAAATGTCACGAAAAATCTTCGAGTGAGTCCTCGGAAATTGCTCAGAGATTTAGCTAATACACAACGCCCCATTCAATTCGATCCAAGTTAAAGTTTCTGGATTGATTGACGCCGTGACAGCTCGCTGCCGCCCAGCTAGCAACTCTTTTTGTGGGGGGGGAATAGTATTGGCAAGAAGCGAAGCCAGCCAAAGCGTTATCAAGGAAGGTGCAGTGGGCTTAGCCTATGTATGGCGAGATTAAGAGGGTTTCCTGACGGGGGGGCTTCACCTATGATACAGGGTTTGGGTCAGTAGCGTCACCGTAAATGGTCGGAAATGTGATGTGACATTCGTTCCATGTCATAGGGACACCATAACAGGGGGTCCCCCGCACATGCTGTAATACCTCCTTGATGCTGTCGAATTGGATGTGCGTTATGCAGACGGCACTAGCACAGCTGGATGGATGGCGGGTTGCTATGGAGGAAAGACCCTAAGCTCATACGGTTGCTATACTGGCCGATAATTAGCCTAGCCCGAGATGAAATCTAAAGGAAGGCTCGTGTGATGTCAGAAGTGCTGCGGTGCAGTGATTTTCGGTGGGATGTGACTCTGCGCCTTCCGCCTCACTGAGAAGTTGTGAGCTCAGAGGAGCTGGCGTCAGTTGTCGCCTGTGGCTGCGGATGAGAGGACAGGCAGATCCCAGCATGTTTCTAATTCAAGAAGACCAACTGGTGATGATAACAGTGTGGGCAGAGTGTCAGCTCAGAAAGGATTCATTTTGTATTATTATATTCCCACTCAACATGGAGAGGTGAACCAGTACAGCACATCACTTTAATTTAGTTTCTCTTACAGGACTAGTGGTTCCCAGATAATGCCCTCTTCATGAAATGCATTCAACACAATAGAATATTGTATTCTTATCTATTAATGCATTTCTATACAAAGTGATTAATTACTTTGTAAAGACGCACAAAGCATTTTTGTGTGGTTCTCAATCAAGTCAAATTCATAATAATGCTAATGAAATGACTTCACAGGGCCACACTAGACAGGAAACAAGACACACACCCTAAAAATGGGCAAGAAAACCCCACACCGGTACAAAGTAGATCTAAAGAAAAGTTCAGAGTAGGCCGAGGGGATCATTTCCTCCTGAAAGGCAGGTTGCTTTTGAGTTTTGAAGTGCTTTTTTTGTGCTGCTCAGAGAGTGACTCGATTGACAGAAATGTAATTGCTTCAGTTTTTAGAATTCTGTAATCGTTTCAGCAATCGATCAAATATGCAAACCATTCTCTGGCTCCAGTTTCTCAAATATGAGGATTTGCTGCTTTTCTGTGTTTTATCATTGTAAATTGAATGCCTTTGGGTTTATTACTGTTGAGGCTATCGATGAATTGAGCAATTTGAAGATGTACCTATTAGGCTCTGGGAAACTGACGGCCATTCTTCACTACTTTTCACTTCACATTTTATAGATGCTGAGATAATTTTTTCTAGACCATGAGATTAATAAACAATCAAAAAAAAAAGAACAGATTAATTGATACTGAATTGAATTAGTTAGTTGAAGCCCTAATTTGTATCAGTGATTTGAGTGATACAGCCCAAATGCCATTTAAGTTCATGGTATGGTGGCATCTGCAGTAAGCTCAAAACCTCCTCACATAAAACCAAAATCATCTGTGGGGTAACTGATAATATGTGTTTTTGTGTTTTGGGTCAATTGACCTGTTGAGACATGGTTATGGTTAGCCTATTAGGATAACTTTTTTGCATTGTTGGTTTTGTATTATTTTATACAATGATCTTTGGAGGTATACTGCAGTCTTGAGCTGAGGTAATTAGTTGATTAGTCAATCAACAGAAAATGAACATGCAACAGTTTTGATAATCCTTTAATCATTTCAGTAATTTTTAAGCAAGAATGCTCAAATAAACTGGTTCCTGTTTCTCAAATGTGAATATTTGCTGGTTTTCTTAGTGTTCCATGATAGAAAATATAATAAAGACAAAACATTTGAAGATGTCACCTTGGGTTCTGGAAATATGTGATAGATCAGATAATTCATTGGTCAAATGAGAAAATGATAGCAGATTAATCAATAATGGAAACAATCATCAATTGCAGCCCTATGTCAGTCTGGGGATTGTCAGATAATAAAACACCCACCCACCACAGCATTGATGAGTTCAATTCCCAGCAGCACTGACACCGGCCTGGCTGGGTGCTTGCGCTAACTCATTTGGCAGTGTGTGTGGATGGGAAGCCAGTGAGGGATCACATTCCTCTAGCTGCACTTCAGACTGCTTGGTTGGAGTATTTGTCCAGTGGGGACATATCTGGGGCAGTGTAAAATAAGCTGTGAAGCGCCATCCAAAGTTAAAACCGTCTGCTTTTCAACAACTGCACGTTGACCTCAATTCATACAAGTGATCTTAACACCGTGTCTTTGGGGTTAACCCATTGAAGTCAAGACGAAGTGTTGACTTTCATCTGAATGGGGCCAGTCCGTCGACCCAGCTGAATGGGGCCAGTCCGTCGACCCAGCTGGGGTGCCAATACAGAGCGCTCCAGCAAAACGCAGACAAGCAAGAAGTTTAACTGGGCTCAACTTTTGCTGCAACGCAGCTCAACCTCATCCGACAAAATACTACGTTGGCCAGTTAAATTCATGCAAGCGCACATTCCTGGTACATTATTTTGCAATGTGAACATCGTAATTCTACTGTTTACCTTGTGATCGTTGTGATGAAAGAGAGAATAGTTAGCACCATGATACTTACCACAACTTTCCAGTTGTAAAATCCAGGCTGTATTACAAACCATTGTGCAGTGTTTTGGCATCTTATAATCCTTTAAACACATTATTCTGTTACACCAAGTGGGCTTCCTGGATCGTATTTCATTGTCTCAAAGGTACTCCCCACATCACGCCCACACCTTTGCACGGTTTTAATTCAGGGCTGTTTACGGTCTGGATCCCCACTATCTCATGCAGCTTTGTATCAGGGTTTAGTTAGCTCTGGGATGAGGGTGGGGATATCCCACTTGGGAGCTTGTATATGTGAAAGGACCAGAGCAAAAGTAAGTGTAAGTGCTGGCTTACTGGGCGTCATGACCCAGGGCTAAATGTAAGTACTAAGTACTGTTATTGCATCACCTTGAGGTTTCTTTTCCCCATACACTCTCTCTCTCACACTCACACACACAAACCTGCTTTGAGTTTTCCCCAACTCTTCTCTATGTCTGTACCATTATGATGTGTCTAGGAAACCTCTTTGGCAGTTATTAACATGTGTTCTCCACACCTTAACTGTCCAACGTATTGGTTAAGGAGCTTTGTGTTCCCCATTTCAAAAGTCCTCTCCTATTCTCCTATTAGTTGGCATTTCTCTGGTACTCATCATTGCGGTCACTGCTTTGATGCAATAATCATTACATTTAATGCTCTGGAGGCAGTAAATGTTTGTAATAGAGAGCTGTTTCTAAGCAGGCCCTGCTAGATTGAACTAATCAAATCAAAATGTATTGAATGTATACGTTATTGTTGTCCTTATAAGTAGCTAGCGCCCTGTTGTACAGCTCTGGTTAATCAGACACCAGCATTATCAGCTCCTCCATCGCTCTTCTTTCTGACCTGCGATTCCGGCCCCCTTCTATTTGATTGGCCTTACGTACGTAAGTTAAAATAAGTCAACATTGACTTTTGGTTTCACTCGGGACACGAACAGAATGTAGACTGTATATAAAGATGGACGATATGACCGCTCCCAAAAGTTTAGCCAAAACATCTGGATCGCCCCCTGGTGGCTGGCTGCAGTGTAGCTCATAAACCCTGCCCCCTCCATGTTAGCCGATGGGACATGGCCACCGCCAAACTGAAAAATCAAAGTACACATCAAATAAATTTTACCCAAAGATGGTTTCTGTCATTTTAAGTAGTTCTTATCATGCTGATGTATGTTCAAGTGTTCATTTTTCTGCTAAGTTTGGTTTTGATTGTGGTAGAAATCAATCAAGTCTTCAGATGAATAAAGATCTTTATTACAAAGGATAAAGACCTGAGTTAGTCTGCAGAGCAACTGAAGTATACATGAGAATACAACTTCTTATATACCATTTCATTATTTAGTCGTATTATCAGAACGTGCTTCCAGTCCTCTCTCATCCTCCCGTCCTATTGGCTACTCTACTCATTGCCATGACGCCTTCTCCCATCCTACTATCACCAGTATCAGTATTACCAAAATTACTTATTTTGGTAATACTGGTGGCTAACCGTCTTTGTGTAAATTAAATTAATAGCCTTGTTTATCTCAGTTTATGTCATTATGTTCTGAGAAGTCCAGACTGTTCTGGGAAAGTTCTGGCAGGACTTCCTATCATGTGGCATGTTCAGGAGTAGCAGGAGAAGGACCCAAATGCAGACAGCGTAGGCAGATAGGAACTGTTCCACAGGTTTATTCACTTACTGACAGGTAGGCAGACAACAGGCGAATGAACAGGCGAGTCCAGGTTTGGGAGACAGCAGGAGCACAAGGATAACATCCAACACAGGAACATGAAACTAAGCACAAGGAACACATCTGAACACATGACAATGAACCAACAGAGAACAAAGGAAAAGCACAGGTATACATAGGGAAGGGCCAACGAAGGAATCAGGGGCAGGTGTGTACTGGGGAACACGTGTGGCTAATCAATAGACACGAGGACAGAACAAACAGGAAACAGGAAAGACAATACTTCAAAATAACACAGGAAACAGACAGATTACAGACTATGACACTTCCCCTGTGTCGTGTAACACTTGGTTCTTACAAAGACCATGTAAGGACAGAGGGCCCTGAGAGGACAACAGGCACAGTTCGATGGTTCAATTGAGTTATGAATATTACTGCATGTCAATGCATAATTCTTAAGTATATATATTCATTATGAGTTATAGATATGAGAATGAGTGAATAATATAGTAGTATAGTATAGAGTTTCCACCACACTATAAAAAGGGGGTGTCACGTCATGATTGACAACTGTGACTGTGCTCACGATTGGTTCGGGCTGGTGTATGGGCGGGACCTCGATACCTGCGGCTCCATCGCCGATCAGTATTGCGCAGACTCAGGCTCCAGATCACCTCATCAGCGCAAGATGGCAGCACCTGTATCCGGGATATATTGGCTTCATTTTTGTACAGTGGGAGGAAGTGGAGACCCGCTGTCCATCTATGTGTAGAGGTTATATGGCTTTTTTGGATACCAACAATAATTAATAACCTCAAAGAGGCACCAAAACTATATAGTGTTAACACATTAA
>LKNJ01007808.1:5287-16304 GCA_002120245.1 Maccullochella peelii | reverse complement strand
TATATATATGTGTGTATATGTATATATATGTGCATTCAAATTGTCATCAGACGATAGCCGATGGGTTCCATGGTTGCTGTTGTTGTTGTTGTTGTTGTTGTTGATTGTACAGTTGTTGCGATGCGATGAAACATATTGAGTTGCCAGTCAGTTTCTGGTTGATGTTATAGCACACACAACAGAAATGAGTTCATCACCACACCATCTCCCCCCTTACCTTCCACCTGCATATTCTTAGAAATATTAGCCACAAAGACAAGATTCGTGTCATCGGAACCTCTACTCAGCATTATATTGCAACAGACGTCACAAAGTCTAACACATACACGCCAACACCGCCCTCCTACGTGTGTTTTATTTAGAAGTCATCCTGTAACTATGCAGTTTGATTGTTGGTGTGTTTCCTGAGAACTCAGGAACCAGTGAATGGTCGGTCCACTGGTGAAACTGGGGAAACAAACTAGATTCCACAGTTCTGTTATCAAACAGAGATCAGAATGACCTCAAACTCCTGGAATGACTCTACGTCTCTCAAGGCCTTTCTCTCTGTGAACCACCTCTGACCCCCCCTCCCCTCCCTACAGCCCAGCCTTAGGGCCTTAAGGAGCTGTCAGACACGCTGTTTCATTTCCTTATTGATCCAGTTGATATCGAATCTCATTAATTTACAGAGATTCACGTTGGGAGAGAACAATTATAATCCCAGATATTAGATAATTCCCAGAGCTCTGTCTTTACTAAGGTTACCCTGTTTCTGCGCAATCAGTCTCTTCCCTCACATTCAAATATTACACTTTGTGGTTTTACCCTCAGCTCAGAAGGAAATGTATGCATTACCCATCTTTTTTTGCAATTTGTTTTCAGTGTTTTCTTTATTACACTGTGACTCCAACTCTGCACATTAAGGCAACTGTCAGGCTGTCGGAACAATCCCACGTAATGACATGTTTATTGCAAATTCCTGTAGTAATCTTAGTTTGAATAAAAAATGATTCAGTACGAAGCTTTATTCGCATCGATCAATGAATAACGATTGCATATTTTTCACAGTGTGATTGATCGCACTGATGTGACACTCCTGTCATAGATATTATCATAATAGATATTCCTGATCCTTGAACATACCCAGCGAGCATGACTGTGGTGCAGCTAAAAATACTTTAAGATTTTAAAAGTGGACTAAATGTAGCGAAAAGTGGCAGTTTTCTGATTATAGGCTGCAGTTTATGGCACCACCCTGACAGGATTTTTAAACGATCTTAATACTTAATACACTGAATTGTCAATATGTTTTTAAAGATGTGTATCACGCATATGCACGCATGAATATTTCTGTCTCCACTGGATTAAAATGGAGGCCGTGCCCTTTATTTACCCGTTGCCATGGTGAATTGTGTCATTGGAGCTGAATTGTCAATGGCTTTTTTCAGTCACCATGGTTAACGCATGGTGAGGAGTTTCCCACCACGGTGTTAGTCAACTCAGAGTTCAGGCTTAGGTTCAGAGGCCCGAGGTCCCGTAATAATGCAATAATGCTACAACAATGTCCTGTACTTAATTACTGTCTGTTTCCAGCAACGTCCCTCCCCTTTGCATTATTTCTGTCTTTCACTGATTACTTCTCTGTCATTTCACTGTCTTATTCCCGTCTCCTTTCTCAGCAGTTTCCAGTAACAGCCCCCCCACTCCACCCCACCCCACCCCACCCCACCCCACCCCACCCCCCAAAAGACCTTCTGTCCCGTCTGTTGAATCCACCTCTGACTCTGAATTAGTCATTTTCATATTTGTTCAGATTTAATACTCATGGTTTGCTCTCAAGAAGGAGCATTAGCCTTACAAATCATGTTTACCAAGGTGAGGCAGCACAACATGAGCACTATCAATCAGTAGTGACTCACTCAGTGGGTCGTGTCTGGCTCAGATGATCCACCGTTGTGTTTGTATATGAGATTAGAGCCTGACTGGCGCCTCCTTGTGGCCAGAGGTTAAAACTGCATGCTGTGCAGCTCATTTCCAGGAAATGATTTCAGTGGGCGGCAATGTGGGCTGAGGACAACGGTGGGAAAGAATGTCAGCAACAACAAAGGTTCTGCAGGGATCTGCTGCAGAACTGATCGGATGCCGGGGAGGGGAGGTTTGGTGGAGAATTTTTAAAGTTAGAGTCACCGTGACAGGTGCTAACACTGAATTTAATGATTCATCAATGCGATCTTGTTACTGTGCACTGCATGCATGCAGGTGGATTTTTGGGGCTTTTTGCTGGTCATGAGGTCACCTTACCTGTGTGATTGCTGCGATGGATGGAAATTTCCACATGTGACTGTGTGGGTTCTGTCTACAGTCATTTGGAGACCCAGGCGTGGGTGGCCCCGTAGCCATCTGCTTGATTGAGGCCTAGAGACCTTTACAGAAGGGAATCCACCAGACTCTCTGAACCTCCCTGTGGCTTTTTTCTTGACTGGGGAGTTTTGGGAAGTATGCATGCATGTGGGTTTTTTCATATTTGAATACATCTCGCATAGTCAGCAGCAAATACCCTGGTGTTAACCCTTTTCTCTCCCTTTTTCTCTTTTTTTCTTTTTCACGCTTTTCAGGAGCGGTTTGCCGAAATCTTCGGACAGGACGCGGCGGCAGAGAGCAGGAGGTCTCAGGAGAGTTTCAAGAAGTGGCTGTTGGCGGGGATGACCCTGGTGACCGGGGTCGTGGTGGGCTCACTCATCGCCCAGAAACGCCTGTGAAGGGAGATACACGACAACACTCTTCCCTCATGACCCTCTCCACCTGCCTCCGTCACTACCCTCAACCTCAATTGAGGTCAATGGTCCTGTTTGTCTCGTCAGGACTACTGGTGATGTTTACCCCCGCCCCAACACATCCCACAGTGAACTAAGAAATCCTCACATGTTGAACTTTTAAGAAGACAGAGAAAGAGGGAGAGTTACTCGTATTCATGTGTTCACCTTAATCCACCCTGGTTGTACAGAGACAGACGTGTTATTCTTGCATTCACTGAAGCAGTTGTTCCTTCTATTCCTCTCTCCACTGGTTCCTTTTCTTTCTTTATGTTTGTATGTATTAGTTTTAACAAATTTTGGTTTCCCATTTTCGTCCTCACATCAGGCTCACTGATTGAGGTCTTCACAGTTAACCCGAACCTGTCTATCAGTGTGCTATGGGGCCTGGGCTGCTCTACATGTCTCGTCTTGTTTTATAGCTCGTCCCCGCAGACTGCTCTACAATAGCTTTGTATGTGCCATACGAAGAGTGAAAGCATGGGAGTATGTAGCACCTGCTCCCTGAACAGCTTCCGTAGTTCCCATTTCCTGCCAGCCATCCTGATCGCCAACACATCCAGTATAACATCATAATCCATGACTCCCTACACTGATGGCTTTGTCTTTCCCTGTCCTTCATGCTTATTGGTTTTATGTGGTTTTGTGAAAAGGAGTCATACGGATTTTAGTTAACAAAGCATGGGGGAAGTGAAAACCTAATGGGAAACAAACTTCTGCTTGTTTGTGTTTGATTTTGGATTTGTGAACCATTAAACCCCACTGCTGCCGCTGATCTGTGCTTTGTGGTCATACTTGGCCCTTGATTTGATCCTGTTTGTGTTTAGTCAGCCTGCTCAGTGGCAGTCCACTGTGTGTGGCAAGATCTCAGAATCCGTGTATCGCAGTTCATGAGAGCAGGGCGCCATGGCTCAGACCCTCCATGTTTACTAAACCGTAACTGAGCAATGCAGCAAATACTGTAGCAACACACACAATAGATAGAGCGGCACCGGACACTCGGACAGCATGAAAGACTCTTTAGTCTTAACGGTCTTGGATGTAAAGTTTTCATTTTGGTAAAACTTTATTATAACCCCCCCTATTTAGCATTTATAAGCAGTATATAAACATTAAATAAATGGTTTATAACACACTATGGAGTTGTAAGCAGGTATAAGGGCGTTTGTAAGTGTTCATACTCTAGTTATAGATGCAAGGTTATAATTGTTACACATCATACATTAATAAACACTTGAAATATCCCCATGTCGGTTCACAACTGCATTATAGTGTGTTATAAACAATGAATTTATTGTTTGTAGAGCTGCAAGAGTTACTCAATTGATAAGTCAGCGGCAAACCTATTAAACCGATTAATAACTATCAAGCAAAAACGACAAAACTATTCTGGTTTCAACTTCTCAGATCTGCTGCTTTTCTCTTATGTTCTATACTTGTAAATTAAATATCTTTGGGTTTTGGATTCTTGGTTGGACAAAACACGGCATTTGAAGGCTTTTCATTTTGTAGACTAAACGGTGGAGTAATAAATACATTTATTTTTAAAAAGCTTAACTGACAATGAAAGTAACCTTTCATTGCAGCCACTTGTTTATACTTCTCAATAGGGGGGTTAAAATAAAGTCATGTCCGTGATCATTTTGCAATAAAATCCTAATCAATGCTCAAACAGAAGACTATTTTTCCTGTTTTTTCCACTTTGTGCTAATTCAGTAATCATTCCTTATTTTGAACCTTAAGTCAAAACTACAGAGTGAACATCATTGCCTTTTTGAAGATTTATGTAGCAAACTGATGAAGCAGCTGTCTTTGAGGAGGCAGCGCAGTTCTGCATCAGACATTATCTGAGTTAGATTTGATTAGAAATGTGTCATTTATGTGTCTGTCTACCATCTGAAGTGAAGCAGCATCTGTCGGTGGCTGTAGGAGCGTAAAACTAGACACCCAAGCCTTCGTATCACATCTCACACACACTCACTCCAAGTTATCCATGCATTGCTCTCACAGTCCACCCCCACCCCACTTCTCCTCCTCCGTCCTCCCCAGACACCTCAAATCTGTCAAATCTCCATCCGTCTCTCCTCCTCTTTCCCTCTCCAACCAGCTCCACCTCTTCCTCTGCGGCCCCCCTGGCTGTCACTGCATCTAGTCACGTGTGTCAGTCACAGCTGGCCCACCTGCTGCTTCACACAAACACACCTCGCCATGCACACCCGCCTGGAACGTACACACCTGCCAGTCAGACGTAGTCCACGAGAGACGGGGAGAAGGGGACTTTCCATCTTTAGTTTAAAGCTGAAGTCGGAGGAGTGTTTGTCGCCTGGTGCTTCACGCACCAACAACTGGCAGCTCGACTAATTTACTGGGAAGGGAGGGATGGTGGGGGGTACTCCTCCCTGTTCCCAGTGCTTTAATCTTGATCTTATTCCAAATGTTGTCTCCAGCAAACAACAACATGTCCTTGGTTGTGTGCTTTATCGGCACAATAAAGCACAATGCAGCTCTGGTGCAGGACAGGCAGGTGCCACTCTCATCAAAGTTCAGCACTAGATTCAGCCACAGAGAGTAAACATTAAAGCAAGGGACTGTAAAAATAAATAAATAAATCTAGATTTACGCGTGAAACATCCATCCCCACGTTGTCAGTGTGAGGGCCCAGCTACCAGCTGCGCCTCCATCTTCAAAGCAGGACTCCCCCTCTCTTCATTGATCCTCCTTTTCATCCCCATACTTCACGGCATCATGACAAACATTTACATTCATGGATTTCTCTTTCTAGAATCCTGATTGTTATCCTTGTAACAAATATGTCACCAAATGAAAAGAACAGCATTGACTATTGAGTCCCGAGCATCTTATCAGCCAAGGTCTACTCTCATACATTCCAGTACAGTATATATATATTTTTCTAGTGTACGCCCCGCCAAGAAGCTGCTCGCAGGCTTTTTTCTGCCCCTGGCCCTCCCTGAAACAAGTTCCCTTCCTACACATATGTGAGTGTGTATGTGTGTATGTGTGTGTGTGCATGCGTGTGGATTTCTGTGTGGCAAAATGAAGGAGGCACAAATGAAGTGTGACAGCATTGGCACGACCATATATATGTGTGTGTGTGTGTGTGTGTGTGTGTGTATGTATATATATATATATATATATATGCTTGTTATTTAAACTGATTAGAATAGTACGTTAGCTTAGTAACATATTTAAGAAAAAGAACTGATGGCTTTTAAACATAATTTATATTTGGTGTAAAAAGCATAATTGTGCCCCTTCAAATGGCCTTAAATTCCATCTTTGCATTGATGTGCATTGTCATTTGTTTTTGTTTTTTTTTAGGATTATTGGACAAGAAAAGAGGATGTCTCTTTTCCTTGCATTCTGGGTCCAGAATTAAAAGATCGCAAACATGTCCAGTGGTCTGTTCGTATGTCTTAGATGCCATTGTAAAGTTTTAAATGACATTGAACCTAATAAAGCCTATGTTGGAAGTCGTGTCTTTTCCAAAGTCTCTCTGCTGGGTGTGTTTAAGACACGTTAAATATTCAAGGTATTTCCAGAAGAAGAAATCAGCCAGGAGAAAGTTAATTTTATGCCCAAAACGACAGCTCAACTGATGTGAGGAAATAAGAATTTTGTGTATGTAAAGAAAGGTTAACCCAGTAATGTGATATGGATAAAAAATAATGTCTGGACCAAATTTCATAGCAATACATTTAATAGATTGCTTAAAAAGACATTTCACTCAAATCCACAAATTTCAACCTCATGGTGGGGCTAGAGGAAAATTCAGCTGATCACCAAAGTCGGTCGAATTCATCCTCTGGAGATCATGAACATCTGTACAAAATTTTATGACAATCGATCCAGTAGTTGTTGAGATATTTCAGTCGGGGCGAACACGAACAACAGACCGACGCTGCCATCCAAAAAAAAATCACATTTTGTATTATCCTGTTTTTTTATTGTGTATCATAATACTACTTAAGTCCCATCTTTTACCTTTAAATGTTACTTAAAATAGTTTATGTAGATTTATTTTGAAATGTCAGGTTCATACCCATCATGGTGATCAGGCTCTTAGTTGACTGTCTTTAGATGTCAGATGACAACTGCATTGGTTCATAGTCATTTTTAATACATTTAATAAATGGCAATGAATATGTTGTGTATGTATGACACTGCCTCTCTGTTCACTCCGTTTCTACGGAAACAGGTAAAGCATTCCTTTTTATTGGAATAACATACCGTCACACGACAAATACAAATCCTCTTCTGGATTATTGAGTCATTATTTTGATGAGTTGATTTTGTGTGTGTGTGTGTGTGTTTTTTACTATTAGTCATGTTTCAGTTCTCCATGTTTGTGTGTATGTTTTTTTAAAAGCACCTCCCAATTATTTTGCAGAAGAAGTTCTCAGATCCTGTGCTAAAGTAAAACAGCAATACAAACACATATGAAATACTTAATTACAAGTTAAAGTTCTGCATTCAAAATCTAAGTATTATTAGCAAAATATACTGTTACTCAAAAGTAAAAGTTATTATGCAGAATGGAAGGTTTAATCTGCAAAAAACAAACAATCTTATAAAACTATTTCTGTCTATAATTGAGTTGTAAAAACTTAAGGAAATAAAAGTAATGCAGTAAAAATATTTCAATCTGTTCTATCTTCAAACATGAAAACTATAAGGCTGTAGGAGAATTATGACCCATCACACAACACCATAAGGCCTAGTAACCCATAGGGGGCGCTAAAACAATAGCATGGGCCCCATAAGTACATACAGGCCAAAAAAATGGGAATCCTTTTTGTATTTAATTTTCCTGTATATATATATTTATTCATGTGAAGTCAGTCTCATACATATATGCAGTATATATATTTTTTTCCTTTTATTGAATGTTGTCTGTTAATATTGTTCGGCTATTTTCAGGATTTGATATTCACTTGTATGTAAATCACCTATTGTTATTATGCCGGATTGTAGATTCCCTTTTCTTTGGCATGTTCTGTATGTATGTGTGTGTGGGGCCCCTGCTGTTGTTTCAGCGCCCTCTATGGGTCACTAGGCCTCATGTGTTGGGTAGAATGCCACACAGCTGCCATATAATTCAGACTGATTATGTGTTTGTCAGACCTGATGAACTAGAGTCGAAACACATTGGTCTGCTTGATTATAGATTTATATTACTTCACCTGAAGACGGAGTGCTTTGCTTTTTTCCATGGTTGTCTGCAACACTTTATATCAAGCGAGACTTCCTGGATTTTGCCTTTTGTACGGTCACCTGCCTCACCAAAGAGCACCTGTCGGATCAGCCATCAGAGCCATGCAGCGCTTCCTTCTTCTGTTGTAACTTCAGACAAGTATGTTGCATTGAAAACAGGTTGCATTATTCCTACTTTAAAGTACTTGCAGACTAAAAAACAAGAAACTTGAGAATATCTTTTTCTTATCACTGAACGTTCTACAAGCTATTAAAACATATTTTGAATGAAAAATGACTAAATGTAGGGTAGTAAAAAGTACAATATTTCCCTCTGAAATGTAGGGAGTGAAAGTATGAAGTAGCATAAAATGGAAATACCCAAGTAAAGTACCTCAAAACTGAAGTGCAGTACTTGAGCAAATTTATTAGGTTACCTTCCACCACGGGTGAAATGCACAGACCTGACAGGGAGTTTTAATGACTTCTTTTGTGCGCTGCTTTACATTTGAATAAATATGACCTTTGGCACTAAAGAAGCAAGCAGTTGAACAGAGCTAACTACAGACAGTGAAAGAGTTGGACAGAGACATAAGAAAAACTTTATTATAATATGGCTTCAACAGGACAGACAGTTATCGCCATGACAGAAGGCTGCAGTGGTTGGAGAAGAGGCTACTGACTGAGGGCCACAGGTGGCACAGAGTCAAATGACCCCAGAGATGTTGACAGTGGATGAGCTTCGTCTTTCTAGTGGTTTTGACAGTTATAATAATGCGACACTGCGAAACTGGGACTGAGCTCTGAAGTGACAGGTCCGGACTCTGCCCCCACCTCAGCCACAGTCTAGGCCATCTCTTTACTTCCACTGGCCCTTCTCGTAGTCCCACTTGGCCGAGAAGCCTTCGATGGGGTCGACCCTCATGTCCAGCATCCTCTTCAGCTGTTTGGCCCGCCACTCGTCTTCAAAGGTCCTGGGGCGCTTAGGGTAGACTAGAGCAGACAAGGAACAGAGACACACAGTATACAACACTTCAGTGAACTCTGTAGTGCAGTCAGTGTATTCTTAGATATGCCTTTTGACACCATCTTCACAAAAAAAAAAAAATAAAAAAATAAAAAAAAAATCTTGTGATTGACGTTTTATTCTGGTAATAGACTTTTCTCACAGCGGCCATTTTGACATGTCAAACACTGTAACTCATAACATCAAGTCCACTTAGATGAGTCAGTTCCAGGGCTCTGGTATTGTGCATGCTGGCTCACTGGGATACTTAAAGGAACAGAGCCATCATTAATGCTGTGACAAGTCAAAATGCCATGAAAGAGGTCTGTGCCTAGTGAGAGACAGGAGTGACAAGTGTGTGATGATGGGGAAAAGAAAGGTTTCCCGTTCTCAGCCACTTGCATTGTCAAATTTGAATTACGGATTTACCGTAGGCTGACTGCCACCAGACCACCAGGCCAGTGAAGCCCAAGAAGAAGAAGATACCCGCCACGACAGTCTTCCACTCTGCAGTCGGCTGCTTCATCTCTGGGTAGGTCTGACAGAACGTCATCCGGTACACTGCAGGAGGGGTGAGAGATGGGTGAGAAATTGGGGAAGTGTACCATTAACGCAATATGGAAATATGTCTCCTTTCTCTTGTTCTGTATTGTGACGGCCATCTGAGCAGACCTCTCCCTCCAGGAGTCAGGTCTGGTCTGGCTGCAAGGTGTGTAAGCTGGTGGCAGTTAGCCAGTCTCTTAACCCGGTTTGGTTTTGTTGATCTTAATTTCCTTTTTAGATATGTAAATTAAACTTAAGTTACAACTCCTGCATGTTCTCCCAGTCGTTATCCAGCCGGGTTGTGACAAAATGCATACACACCTGCTTAAAATTTCCATTAGAGGTAGTGATAAAGTTCGAATAGTTCAGGGTGTCCATAGCCATTTGTTGCATGTTATACCCCCAACATTTCCTCTCGTTACCTGTCTGAATCGCTACCGTCACTATCAAATAAAGACAAAATGAGAAATAAGGTCTTCAAAAAACATTTGATCTGAAAAGTTTCAAATAATGGGTGCACTATTGCACCCTCTTTAGTCCATGTGACAAAACTTGATAAAAGATTTACTAGATTGCACAGTGTATTAAACAGAAGTAGCATTTTCTTAAGTAAATGTAGCAATACCACTCCGTAAAGTAAAAGGTAAAATTGTAGAACTTAAGTACAGAAGTGTTCTCAGTAAAATTCACTTTTAGGATCAAAAGTTGTAGTACTCACTATGCAGCCAAAATGGCCTCTCAGAAGTCTATTATTAGATGTAATATTTGATTGTTACTGATGCAATAACAAGTAACATGCAGTATTCTAGCTAGTTTCACTGTTAGATGGTTTAAATACAAGTCATTGTATTTTATATGCTCATTATAGGTTTTTAAAATCTTAATCTGCAGAGTAACAGTATATACAGTGGGGCAAAAAAGTATTTAGTCAGCCACCAATTGTGCAAGTTCTCCCACTTAAAAAGATGAGGGAGGCCTGTAATTTTCATCATAGGTACACTTCAACTATGAGAGACAGAATGGGGGGAAAGAATCCAGGAAATCACATTGGAGGATTTTTAATGAATTAATTGGTAAATTCCTCGGTAAAATAAGTATTTGGTCACCTACAAACAAGCAAGATTTCTGGCTCTCACAGACCTGTAACTTCTTCTTTAAGAGGCTCCTCTGTCCTCCACTCGTTACCTGTATTAATGGCACCTGTTTGAACTCGTTATTAGTATAAAAGACACCTGTCCACAACCTCAAACAGTCAGACTCCAAACNTCCCAAAGTACAGTGGGGCAAAAAAGTATTTAGTCAGCCACCAATTGTGCAAGTTCTCCCACTTAAAAGATGAGCGAGGCCTCCAATTTTCATCATAGGTACACCTCAACTATGAGAGACACAATGAGAAAAAAAAAAATCCAGAAAATCACATTGTAGGATTTTTAAAGAATTTATTAGCAAATTATGGTGGAAA
>LKNJ01007807.1:1295-13070 GCA_002120245.1 Maccullochella peelii | reverse complement strand
CAGGAGAGGGAGAAAAAACAGGAGGAAAAGGGGACCTTAGGAAGCTGAGGAGCGGGGAGCACGGCGGGCCATAACAAGAGGAGGATGTTCTGGATCACTGTTACACTACAGTGAGCAGTGCCTATCTCGCCGTCCCCCGCGTTGCACTGGGTCACTCTGACCACGTCATGGTCCACCTGATTCCTACATACAGGCAGAAATTAAAGCTCTCTAAACCTGTTGTGAGGACATCAAAGCTGTGGACCAGTGAAGCTAAGGAGGACCTTCGTGCGTGCTTGGACTGCACTGACTGGGATGTTTTCAGGACTGTCTCCAACAGTCTGGATGAGTTCACAGAGGCTGTGATGTCATACATCAGCTTCTGTGAGGACTGCTGTGTACCATCACGCACCAGGGTGAATTACAACAATGACAAACCCTGGTTCACAGCTAAACTCAGACAGCTAAGGTTGGAGAAGGATGAAGCGTTCAGGAGTGGGGACAGGGCCAGGTTTAAAGAGTCGAAGTACAGGTTTAGCAAGGCGGTGAGAGAAGCTAAACGACTGTACTCTGAGAAACTCCAACACCAGTTCTCAGCCAACGACTCTGCTTCTGTCTGGAGGGGGCTCAGGCAGATCACAAGCTACAAACCTAAAGCCCCCCACTCCATTAACGACTTGCGCCTGGCCAACGACCTGAACGAGTTTTACTGCCACTTTGAAGGTCAATGGGACAGTCCTGACACCATCCCCCGTAACTCAATCCACCAGCTTCATCCCACCATCTCCACCTCCCCCGCCACAACAGGGACAGGGGCCTCCTTAGAGGCCCCCCCCTCCTCCCCCACCACAGTGACGACTCTCTCCATCCTGGAGCAACCAAAGACGGGCATTCCATTACAAGGAATTCCTCATTCTTCAAAGAGATCAATATACAGACACAGGACATCTCACCAGACTCTGATGAGGATGATAACACTGCCGTTGTTGCAGCACCAAGGCACTTAAGGTACCCTTCCAGAAGCAATCGACAGCGCCCATCATACCTCGATGACTACGAGTAGGGTGGGTCAGGGCAAAATTTATCATGTATAATCATATATTATTTTGTAGGCTATGTAGTGTTTTGTGCATTCTGGAACTTTATAATTTTCCTCTGTTATAGTTCATTTGACTAACACATTGGTGTTATGGTACATCTCATCTTGTAGAACAACCTGCCCTGTGTCCCTCGAGGGGGACAGGAGAACAGGTTGCCTTGTACTGATGCTTGGATATGATGTTCGCCAGAGCAAGAGACAGATACTTAGACCAAGGTCCGACAGTATTATGTCTCCCTTGCCTGGTTGTTTCCATACTGTTATAAATATGTGACTGTTTCCCACCTTCGGGGTCAGACTCTTTGTATACTGATGGTGTACATGATCTCTGTCCTTTCAGCTGAAATAGATTGACTCTGTGATTGTCCTTATCTGTTCGCTTCTTCTATATTTAGAACCTGTTATTTGCTTATTTACTTACTCTATTTTTGTTCCTTATTTGTTACTTTTTATTCTCCTGCTTAATTAAATCTACAAAAGACAACTGTTTGTTGAATCATCATTTTATTTGTTCACTTCTCCACAAGGGAAATCAGAATTTCCACCACAGGGTGCCAAACAAATACATTAACAGGACAATCCTAATCAGCAGGTTTTTTTGTAAAGAACACACAGAGACTCTTCTGTTTCATGGAGACTGCTCTATCTCCAAGACTGTTCGCACCAAGTACACTAATGAATGTATCTAAATGACTGTGAATGTTCTAGCACAGAATTGATAATACAATGTTTAAATCTCAAGTTGTATTATGTTTGTATTCAGAAGAAAGCATATTGTTAAGTCATAATTAAGAAGTAATTTTGTTTATTGCAGACAGCAAGTGAATATCAGTTATGTCTAAGAACGTGAAAGTTAAATATGCTTTAGCTGAGAAAACAAAGGTATTTGGTGTTCAAAAAAAAAAGAGTAATGTAGTGTTAACAGTGTATACAATACCATAGATAGTGTGTAAGACAGTGACATGTAGTGTAGCTGCCTTCCATCATGCGAAGTAATTGTTAGGATCTTGGTTTTGTATAGTCTTTGTGGGATTTCTGGTCCTATTTTGAAATCTTGTCTCATGTTTCCACTGTGTTCCTGCCCTTGTGTCTCTGCCTTGAGTGTCTTCACCTGTTCCCCGTTACTCACCTGTGCTTGATTTCCCTCGTTAGCCTTTCCCTATTTATGCCTGTCCTTTTCCTTTGTACTCTGTTGGTCATTGTCAGATGTTAAGTGTTCAGTGTGTTCCATGTTCGACGCTAGACGCTTTCAGTGCTCTGTGCTTCATGAGTTTCCATGTTCCTGTGTTTGGACTCTTTGCACATTCCACGTGAGATGCCTTCAGTACTCAGTGCCCCTTGATGTTCCATGTTCCTGTGTTTGGACTTACCTGTGTTTGCTTGCTTGTCTACCTTCCTTCATTACCAGCAAGGATTAATAAACCTTTAAACTGCTTCCACTTCTGTGTATGTCTGCGTTTAGGTCCTGCTCGTACGACTACTGAACCCACACCTTAACAGTAATATGCGGTAGTAGATAGTGATAGCCTGTAAAGCACACAGTTGTATGCATGCTGTTGTTTTCCGACTGGAATACGTTTTCAGTAAACTTAATTGTTAACCTAAAGGCAGTTGTCCGCATATTATTTTCGGGTATGGAAACACCACAGATTACAGCCTGCATACCCTGTAGTTACCCTGTTACTAGATGTAACAAGGGGAGAACTAACTGCCTTTAGATTGCAGTATATCAGACTTACTCTGTAACTGCAGAGAACTATATGAGAACAGTTTGTTTAAATTTTACTTGCTTCAAAACATGGAAAAACATTATATTAACTGCACACTTTGGTGTCAGAAGAGTATATATTAATATTAACCAAACCCTATATGATTCATACCTTGTGTTTTATCTTGCTGTATTTGTATTTATTTCCTGGGATGAAAGGAGGCCCTGCACAGAGCTAAGAAAAGCTTGCACCTGTAATGTACAACACAAACACAACTGCCAGGGAGAAGACTTTCAACATTTTAACAATTTCAAAATTGTCAACATGTCATTACACTGAAACACAAGTGAGTGACATCTAGGGTGGGAGAATTCTGTCTGCCGATGCCAAGCGGAGCCACGAGGCCATAAACGAGCGTACAGTAATGAAGTTTACTGGTGAGGTGAACAACAGCTGAGACAATCAGAGGCCAACAGTATCCATACAGTATCCCGTGGACCTTTGTTCCAAAGGAAACACACAGATGTACACTGTAGTTATTTTAAGTACTCCAAAATTATAAAGGAACAATGTAGTTTGCCTATTTGTTGGTAATAAGGTAATTTTGAAATAAAATCACATCAGATTTATTAAGTGGTACAGAAGTCACTTCATCTTCCCTGAAATGTCCAGATTTTTGCTCAGTTTTATGGTCATACTGTACCCTGTAATAATAGAATAGGTACCCAGTAGCTAGATAATAACTACAGTATAAATTCTCTCCCAAATGTCCAGATTATTGCTCAGTAGGTCATATATCACCTGTAATAATAGAATAGGTCCAGAGTAGTTAAATAATAACTACAGATTAATTTCTTTGCAAGATCCCGAATTGTTACCCACTTATTCCATAACTTCATGTCTTGTTACCCAGCAACTACTGCAGTGGTACACTGTTAATACAAAAGATTACACAGTAACTCTGGAGTAATTATGCTGTACGTTGCGGGCTGTAATCTAAAGGGTTACTTGTTTTGTTTTTTTACCCCGGATGCAACTTACTTTCCTCTCAGAAGAGAGTACCTCAGTTATCTAAACACAGACAAGGAAATTACATTTTGAAGTTACTTGTCATTATGTTTCTAGAAAGCAGTGACTCACAAGCAACAAGCAGACTTATTTTTACCTCTGCCTGTAAAGGCATAGCCTTAAAGCAATTCTTGCATTCAGCCTTTGGCATGAGTGAAAATCTCCTTGGCATCATAGGGAAGAGGTACTAGATCAAATTCTTCCTGAAAGCAACAATGTACAGCGGCATGCTCTAAAGACAGTGGAGTAGGTAGTGGATTTCAGGAAGAACCCAGCCCCACCGGCCACATCACCCTGTGTGACTCCCCAGTCAACACTGTGGAGTCCCTCCACTTCCTGGGACTATCATCAACCAGGACCTCAAGTGGGAGCTGAGCATCAGCAAAGCACAGCAGAGGATGTACTTCCTCTGGCAGCTGAAGAAGTTCACTCTGCCAAAGTCAGTGATGGTGCACTTCTACACCACCATCATTGAGTACATCCTCACCTCCTCCATTACCATCTGGGCATCATTCACTCCGCCAAGAAGGTGATTGGCTGCAATCTGCCATCCCTCCAGGATCTGTACATCTCCAAGACCCTGAGGCGAGCAGAAAAAAAATGTGGTTGGCCACTCCCACCTTAGACAAACTGTTTCAGACACTCCCTTCCATTAGGACCAAAACCTCACGCCAATGGAACAGTCTCTTCAACAAGACCCGACTGTCCCCTGCTATCTTGCACATTGCAGATACTTATATACTTCATACTGTGAACTTTTGCACATTCCCTGGTCAATATTTTGCACATCCCTGCACAAAACTGTACAGCTCTTTCATTTAAATAACAGTCATATTGTACATATTTTTCATTTTATTTTTTTATAAATTGTTTTCATATCTTATTGTCAATTTTCTATTTTATATGCATGCTTCTTGACTTGCAGTACTTGCTTTATCTTTCTTTATTTAACTATGTTTATTGTTATGCACCAAAATACCACAGCAAATTCCTTGTATGTGTAAACCTACTTGGCAATAAACCTGATTCTGATTCTAGCCTAAATTTCCAGTGCAAGAAGTAGAGCTACTGTTACTGTAAGTATAAGGTACATACTGTGTGATATATAGGTGGGATAAGTTTAAGTTCCTTTAAAGGATATGTGTTAACCAACACACCCTGTACTTCCTGGTCACATAATAGAATGGCACAAGTGCCCGTCTCAGAGGCAAACTGGTGATTGAAAAATGGTGAATAAGTCCTGAGGGAGAAAAAGTGATCCTGACTGGTGACTAGAGATGGTCTAAAGCAACTCAGTCCATCCAGCATGAAAAACTGGGGGAGGAACGTTTTTCCAAGCACAGTTGCTGACAGATAAACTGCACCCTCCAGCAGATTGGTTTTCATCCTCAGTGACTACATCCCATCCTTAAACTGATGTGCGGAGTACAGAGAGATGTTTCCATTCCTTAAATGCTCTTTAACTTTTGTCTGTACATTACCCTCAAACCAGGATATTTTGATGTTTCCATAAATTGTCATCAAATTAACGGCCAGGGTATGTCAAAGTTTGTCTACTCTTCAGTTAGTCCATCTCCATCATGTTTTTACAAAGCCTTTGATATATACCGTTATGGGGTGTCAGGTTCTCACTGCTAACTCCCCCCTGAAGAGACCAAAGGCTGGCATGACACAAGACAGGTGGCCCCAGTCTCTGGCATTCTGTAGGAGGTGGTGTGTTTTAGCCCCCTTGGCTATTGTTCTTGTTTATTTTACCCAAGATGTATCTGATGTCTGGGAATCTCATTAAAACATGAATGCATTTTACGTTATTTTATTCCATCATGAGAGTTGCTCATAGTTACTAAATCAATTTCACATGATAATGACTATAATGATACTTGATGCAGTGCGTGGTTCTAGCTGCTTCAGTAGCTTCTTGGCAGCTCATTGTCTGCTTCAGGTAAAATAAGTCAGCAGTGAAATCATTCAGTGGGACTGGAGGAGGATATGATTATCATACTGATTGTTAACTCCCTATAATGTAAATCGTAGATGCAGAATATGCATACAAATGTTGATAATGTTGAAATGTTGATATTTTATTATCTTGAGTACACAAGATCCATATCTTGTCAAGTAATTTGTCTGAAGGGAACAAATCATTTAAAAGTGTGCACAAGTTTAGGACAGCTATCTAACCAGGCATTAAGACCAAAAAGAGTTGCATTTCAAATTTCAAGGGTCTGCACTGGTGTGGGCATGTTGATTCAGGCACTGGTGAGACAATGAAATAGGTTTGAGTGACAGAAAGCACCATGATTTTCATATCTTTATAAGCCTTCATGCAAAATTATAGTAATAAGTGTTAAAAAGCAACTGTGATACTCCATTAACTGTTATGCCTTATATTGTATTATAATCATACAGATATTCAAATGCATTATAATGGCTTTCAGCAATTGTTATCATGCATTGTGTATGCATTATAATGTGTTAGGTAGGTATCAATAATACATTATACATATGGGTAAAACAGAAAGTATTAAGTTGCCAGCAGGCTAAACTCATTCATGAGCTTAGAAGTAATGATTACAGGTAAGGCTAGTGTTGGTTACCATAACCACAACAATTACATAACAACCATCGATCCTGGGGTTAAAGGTTCGATCCCCACTCCTCCTGTCCTCATGTCAAAGTGTCCTTGGGCAAGACACTGAACCCTAAGTTGCTCCTAATGGAGGCCAGCACCTTGCATGGCAGCTTCGTGGCCATCGGTAGGTGAATGTGTCGGTGAATGGGTGTGTGAATGGGTGAATGAGACCAATCTGTAAAGGCGCTTTGGGAACCGTTAAGGTTGAAAAGCACTATATAAGTGAAGTCTATGAAGTCCATTTGCTCCTTTCTCACACTTTATCAGGACTTTTTCATCTGACTTTTGTTTTTACTCTGTAACAGATGCGTCTTTAAATGTAGTGAAGTACAACACTTAAAAATACTTAAAAATACTTAAATGACCTATTTTTGAAAATACTCATTAAAGTACAAGTACACAAAAATGACTTTATAACAGTAACAAGAGTAAATGTAATTTGTTACAATACTTCCACCCCTGCTCAGGGCCCACCATTAAGTGAAGCTCCAGGCCTGAGTCTGAGTCTCGACTACCATGACTGCAGTGTTGATGTCCACCACCATGTGAATGGGCCTCTGTATGATGTCCAGTCCTTCTAACTATCCCCATTGTCTCCTTTGATTGACAGCTAGGCCGCTGATAAAGCACTGAGGACCAAGGTATCCTACACTGCCACCCTCCTAGAAGCTATGCAGCTATATTACTTTACCATAGAGTTAGTTAGAAAACGATAGCTCAACAAGCCACCTGCGTTAGGAGACATTGAAAAGACCCACAGCACATTTCCACAGCCTACGAATGAACTATTTGATGCACACACATTGAATCTCTTTTTTATCACACCCTCTTTCTTTGAATCTGCCCTGTATTCTTTACTTACGTCCTTACATTACCCAGAATTAATCTCATGTTTGGTGGTTCAATCCCGTTTATCAAAGTGCCCTTGAACAAGATGCTAAACCCCAAATTGCTCCAGATAAAGCCTCTGTGTGTGAATAAATATGAGAGGCAAACTGGAAAGTGCTTCATCCACCAAGGTAGAAAAGCATTGTGTAAGTGAAGTGCATTTACCAGGGGTGGTCGGAATCCCTGCTCTATTTATTAAAAAAGTATCTTCATCCACATTGACTCCATAACAGTTGATAAGCTGAGTGTACGCTGTATGCTCAGCATGAAACAGCACTGAATATGTTAGCCATACCACTATCATGAACTGACATACACTATATTAGGTCTGTTTGTTTTAGAGCATTTCTCCCCCTCAGTGGTCAGACCCAATGCAGCTTTTAGCTATTTGGCAACTCGGCCTCCTGAATTTATATCAGCATCTTAATGTTTGATCAAAGGGCTCCTCATATTCTCCTAACTTTCACCACAAGATTTGCTATTCTGTTCAGAGTTTCACTGGGTCACAGTTATGTCTTTAATTTCCAAACAGCACAAAGCTACAGCAAGAATACAAGACATTTATTTGAATACACAAGTGAGTACAAGAATACATGCGCTTGTTTGACTTTTATAAAAGCTAATCATCATTTTCAACTTCATGTACAACATCCTTAACCTGTATGCTCACACATGATTTCTTCCCCCACCCCACTCACTGCTGGAGCTTTCTTCCCTTATCTCTCTGCTCCTTCTTTTATCTTCAGGTCCAGTCATCCCTGTGTGGAAGCCGGAGCCCTGTGCCATCTTCACTCCATCATTAGCTGCTACCTGATCCCCCTGCTACCTTGTAATTATGGGAGATGGCTGTTTGCAGATCTTAACTCTAAGTGGACAGTAATTCTTGAAATCTACGAATAGATCCAATTATGTCAACTGTTCCCCAGCATGCAACAAGAGAACTCTGGGATATTTAAATTTTTCATCCTGTGGATGTAGATGGTCATTTTACAGTGTGAAATAAAATGGGTCCCAGGATACCTGTGGCATGAGAGATATTTGCTGTAGATATTCGTTGTCCCCAGGGGCTGAATTCTAATAATTTTGGTGAATAACTAACCTTTGGTCTAGTGCCACCATCAGGTCAAACTTACCCTTGACCAACACCATGGTCAGCTACATGGTATCTCAAATGGCAGCCCACCCCACCAACGGTTTGGTATTAGCTGTGGAAACCCTGAGGTTTCTGGGATCCACAGACTCTCAGGATTTGACGTGGGTCCATGGTCAAGAAGATCCAGCAGAGGATGTACCTCCAGAGCCAGTTCAGGAAGTTCAGCCTGCCTCAGGTGGTGCTAATCCAGTTCTACACAGCAGTTACTGAGTCTGTACTCTGCAAATCAATCACTGTCTGATTTATCTACCAAAGAGTACAAGAATAGGCTGCAACGGACAGTTAGGTCTGCAGAGAAGATCACAGGTGCTGGCACAAGAACAATTAAACATGTAATGAGAGGTCTAAAAACAATTATTGTGTAATAATCCTGCAATACCAAATCATTTTAGTATAAATACATGTCATATATGTTACATATATGTAACTCATGTCATTTAAGTAACACAGTATGAGTATGAGTAAACAACCTTGGGTTGTGACAACATGTAAGTGCAATATACACATTGTACAGTAACATTTAAATAAACAGACGATATATATTATGCATATCCTCAATAGACACACATCAATCACATACCATCTGTATATACTTGTTACATTATTAATACAACAGTTAAACAGGGATATGGTTACATCCAGGTCCAAAAAATCTTGATGAATAAATTCAATCTATAAATGAAATGGAGTAAATTTACAATAGGTACACACAGAGACAACTGCACAATGTGCAAGTCCACTTGAGTATTTTTGGTTAGCATTAAGCAGTGTTATTACATGTCTAATATGCTGCAGATAGGAGGCATTCTTTCTATCACTCCCCCTGGCTCTCATGGCCATCCATCTATCGCCACAGCCACTAAGTAATATCACTTTTACATCCATGCAGTTCCGTTGCTGTCTCCAACTGCTGATCCTCTCAGCACAAATCAAACCCTCTCTCTGATGTGGGAACATTCTTTCTCAAGTGTGTCTTCAGGCTGTGTGTTTTATATGCCTTTGATTTATGTGTTCATCACAGCAGGGAGCCCTCCCCTTCACAGCAGTGAGGGAGAGGACTTAAAAAAGGTCACAGCTCGGCTTTGTTTCTGCTTGGAATGGTTTTTATTGATGATCACACTGTTTAGTTTTTAGTTTTGGTTCTGTTTTATTACTTACATTACACTCCCCCCCCCCCACACACACACACACTTTCAGATCATACACTTCAACTGAAATGCTGCTTACAGCTTACTGTTACAGTGCACACACTTGAACTGTCTTCAGTGCTTCCATTTCACCTAAAATTTCAAATACTTTTACGACTTACACATAAACTGACATTTCATCTGCATTCATCTTTTACTTTTCAGCTGCTTTCATCCCCTACTTTTCAAATGACAGTTCAACTGCTTTTACCACTAACAGATCAACTGACGTTTTGACAGCATTTCATGTCTTTCTCTTCAGCTAACAAACCCTTTCAGGTCTCAGGTCTTCACCTTTGAACAACCACAACAAACCTCTTCCTCAGCTCCTTACACTTACAATTTTCACTCTTCATACAATTTACATAACTACTTTTAATGCTGACTCTTCAACTGACACTTGTTTTCAGTTTATACACTTGAAGTGGCATTTATTTGTTTTTCAGGACTTCCACTTTATCTGAAACGTCCAGCTCAATGTATCACTTACACTTCAATGACTTCAACTCATTACTTGCTTTAATTTCAACTAATACTTTAATTTCACTCAACGCTTACACATTAATTCGGTGCTTACACTAAAACTGAAACACTATTTCAGTATTTGTATTTCGACTGCCACTTAAAATACCACTTCAACTGTTTCAGCATTTCAACTATTCCAAATGTTCAAACTGCTCAATTTTACCAGACAGCACACTTACATTTCCTTCAGAATATTTTGGCACAATATTTACTGTGAAGCATTCTTTTTTTTTTAGTATACTATAAATGCATATCATATCTTTAAATGCCTTGTATGCTGGTTTGTTACATTTTATTTTATTTAACCTGTTAGTCTTAACCTTAGTTTCTGTAGCATAAGAAATCAAAGATGAAATACAATTACAAAAATAATACTTTCATACACTGTCACATACTGTATATATTGTGTCTGCCTATTTCAATACTTGACAGAATTATGTTTACATACAAAGCATTTGACTTAGCTCAGTTTTTGTTTTTAAAACTTAGCATCAACATTTGAAAGCAGTGTATGGTTAACTTGAGTTGAGTTGAGTTAAGATCTGATATAGGGGAAGATGAGGGAAGAAGTCTCATTGTCTGTTAACTGGAAAAATACTAGCTGTTGTACTATATGTTGTATATACAGTATGATCGTGCATAGACCAACCCAGTTTGTGGTTAATGTGTTGGTAAAATATTAAATATAGTTTATTTTAATTTATAATAAGTAAAATAAAATACAAATTCTTGGCCCAGATATGATGTTTTTCACATATTTGTAAAATCATTTTGATATGTTGTTCCAAAGGTTTTTCTGTGTCTGTCCTCAAAATACACAGATTCTTTAAAACCAACAAGGAAAAACTCGATCAAGTTACCTCGAAATCTGTGTGCTTAATTCTAAAACAGACTGACATTTACATACATTTTTATCTGAATTCTCAGAGTTCTTATCAGGTTAATTCTTAAAACAGATAAAGTAATTATTGTAGGTGAATTTAATATTCATGTGGATGCAGAAAATGATAGCCTTAGTGCTGTGTTTATCTCATTATTAGATTTGAATGGTTTCTGTCAGAGTGTACATAAACCCACTCACTGTTTTAACCACACCCTCAATCTCGTTCAGGTCTATGGCATTGAAATTGAACATCTAATAGTCTTTCCACAGAATCCTTTTTTGTCCCACCATTATTTAATAACTTTTGAATTCCTATTACTGGACTACACGCCATTAGGTAAACATTCCTTCACTAGATGTCTATCTGATAGTGCTGTAGCTAAATTCAAGGAAGTGATTCCATCTGCATTTAACTCAATGCCATATCTCAATATAACTGAGGACTCCTATGCTAACTCCCAAATTGATCATCTCCCAAATTGATCATCTTGTTGACAGTGCTGCAGGCTCACTGCGAATGACACGCGACTCTATTGCCCCTCTATAAAAGAAGATAATAAAACAATGGAGGTTAGCTAACCCCCAAACCCGCATATTAAAGCAAACATTGCGAAAACTTGAAAGGAAATGGCGTTCCACCAATCTGGAAGAA
>LKNJ01007806.1:0-10981 GCA_002120245.1 Maccullochella peelii | reverse complement strand
TATATATATTTAAGCTCTTTGGCATTGCCCTCTATAATGTACAGTAGATGCCAGAAATCTTAGTAACAGCTGCAATTTTCTTTGAGGCAGCCCCACTTTGAACTCTTACTTTATGAAGTTCATACTTGATGTATAGACACACGTTTTAATCTGTTTGGTGTGGTAAAATAAACACAAACTTTGAACTCTGTGCTGTTTCAAAGGAGGCATTTAGGAAATTCCACCATCTCATCCTAAACCTCCCACCAGAGGCACAAAGACCTCAATTAGGCCTATCACTCCTCATTTGATGTGGGAAAGCCCCCTGTCTCTCGTTCCCTCTCCTCTGTCCCCAATCCCTCTCTTTCTTTCCTTGCTCAGCTCCCAAATCCCCTTCTCCCTCTGTTCTCTTAGCCCCAAATCCTCTTTTCTTTCTGTCTCCTTCTCCGTCACTCCCTCTCCGTCTCTTTCTGCAGTGGCAGTCTCACGTTCTCCATCTGTCTCTCCTCTGAGGAACGGCTGTGTGAACTAGTTGAGGCTTGTCAAAAACGTGTGAACCACAGATATGAGTGTATCAACATTCCTAATTTCTTTTTGCACTGCATGCCAAAATAAAAGATAAAGGCTAATGTTAGGTCATTCATCACGGACCTGTCTCTTGGCAGCCACTTCCTATGTAATAGTGGAAATGTTCTATTTGGCATAGAAAATTGTTATTTTTGAAAACTGATAGCAGTGAAACTAATTATCCTAGTGAAATTAATATCAGCAGGCAGATGTGATGAATGATTAGATCTGTTTGCTTTGATGTGCTGCACTTACATCTGTAGATACATGCTTATTATATGGAGTAGCCATCAATTGCACGTCTCTTGACATGGGAAGACTAACAACCCTGCAGCTCTGTTAGCATAGGATGAAAGAACCAGGGCAGCATATGTAAACACAGTCTGAACACATTCGTAATGGCCGGTGGTGTCAAGGTGTGTGCTGGCCTGGTGCAGAGGTTTCCAGTAGTGGGCAGGGAGCAGTCACTCAGCCTGGCTGCCCGGGCCAGGCTTGTTTGTAGTGTGTCAGTGTAGCCACTGGGTGTCATTGCACTAGGCCTCTGGAGAGCACCCAAGCAACCAGTCAACCACCCCTCTGACTCACCCCTGATGGAAACTTCCCCACTCCAACACTTAGGACTCTGTATAAGGACTCTGTAGAGCCCCTATGGACTATGGTAACTTGTATGTTGTAAAAACTGGAACATGGGCCATAGGAAACTGAATGGTAGAGACAGAGCTGCTATATGTTTGACAGTAAAAAATATTTTTTATCATACATAAATCATTTTAATATTATGACCAGGTGTACTCTGCTGCTCAGCAGTTAAACTTAATATATAAATAATCAAGTATCAGTTATGTTTAAATTTCGTCTGTTAGATTATTTTAAACAGCTTAAAATAATCCACTTCATCAGTAACATTGTATAAACACATGGTGTATGTGACTGGTGAACTAATGCACTTTATCCTGCATCTATGAGCCGTCAGTGTGTGAGCCTTATTCATCTGAGCAGCATATGTTGCCTTGGAAGTAAAATGGAATTGAACTGAAACACTGAATTCAACAATCAGCGCGTAGCCAGCATATAAACTAAGTGAGCAATTATGCTGTTATTGGAACGTGCGTAATGGCGCACAGCTCGGAGAGAGGGGTGACTTGGAAAGAATAAGGCACGCAACCAACCCCCCCCCCCTTTTTTTTTTACCGAGGACTAATTTCAGTCCTGTTAAAAATGACTCAGAATTCAGTCTGACACGATGACTCGGTCATAATGCGTGTTAGTATAATGTCATGTCGTGTGTTATTGAAGTAACAGGGTGGTGACTATCACCTGCGCAAAGGCACACCGCCCTTTATCCTGCTCCTGTGGTGCGTGTCTGGAAAAACTGTTTTCAGAGCCCACGCAAACACCATCAATTATTAAGAAACAAATTACCCCAGGGATACCACCTCCCCTTGATGTTTTTGAAGCCTGTGACATCTGCGCCAGGGGGATGTTTGGTTAAAGGTTGCATCACTACATATATGAGTTGATTTAAATTGCAAGCATGAGATGCTTGTTTGTAATCGTGTCAGTGAGTTTGAAGCAATCCCAAACTTATTAAAGAGTTACAAATAACTTTGACGCGTGTCACCTGTAAATGACTAACGTGCCATAAAACAGTGAAGACTCTGAAGTTCAGGCTTGACTCCCTGAGTCATGTTTAAATATAGGTTTGGGCTGTCTGAGAGAGCCGAGGAGCTCTCCGGCTGACAGGTAAAGGTATGTCACTAATACATACCTTCATGGTGAAAGCTTCTAATCGTGTTGGCCTTGCTGGCGGCTCTCTCTGCGTGTTTCCCCATGCTCTTGGGCCGTTTAGTGCTGTGGTCTCCGTTTGCTGAGTGCATGCGGTAAAGGTCCACCATGTACTGCGGCACCACGGCTTGCTTGCTCGGGGTCGGCCTGCGCCTCAGTCCAAACATATTGAGAAGCCGAAGCTCAAACTCGTTGAGGAAGCTCTCCGACTGCTCTGGGGTATGCTTCCCGGATTCGCTGTATTTCCTCCGGCCGACCTCGGGGATAAGTCCCGTAGCACCTTCCAGCAACACCTGAGCGAGCAGCAGTACCATGAGAGAGCGGACCACGGCGACCATGATCAGTCAGTCCCTGTGGAGAAAGTTGGTTTCTGTCAGTACACTGGCGCTGAGGTATTGACATGAGGTAGACACAGCAGGGGCTTCACTGCAGCATTCCCCAAACTGTGCGTGATCCCCCCACACAGTAGGAATGATTGCAGGGAGAGCAGGTTAAAAAGGGAAGACACCTCTTCACTTTGAAGTAGAACAAAAAAGGGGGCTGTGAATAACAACCCCTCCGGCAATACAGCGCGTCTAACTGAAGCAGAAGATTGATCTCAACATGAACAGAAACATGAAAATATCAATGTGAGGTAGTTATGAAAGAGACGAACAGAAAGGGGGGATGACACGGGGAAGATAAATCAAAGAAAGTTGCGGGGGAGACTGCAGACATAAAGTCTCCAATTAGAAGACATAAGAAATCATGTTTAGTGAAGTGATATTAAAAGAAATGCAAGTGTGCGTAGCCCGAAAGACCACAAGAAGCATGAAAGAATGTTGTCAGGAAAAAAAGAGTAGCAGGAGAGGCAGTCAGACGGTGCTACAAGCGTCTGTTTGCAGAGGCTTTGACGGTCATGTATAATCATAAGGGATAGAGTTACTTCAAGAGGTTCGCAGGTGTTAGATCTGACGTGCGTACCAGAGCCAGATGTAGCCCGGGACAAGACATCAGAAACATCAAAAACTAAATATCATCTGAGTAGCACAACCTCCAAAGCGACGTCTTTTTAACTGCATTTCTCTTTCACTGCGTTTTCCCCGAGGTTCAAAATGGGAACACTTTAACTTTTACGCACACACACCCTATGAGCCTATGTAGTGGGAGAACGGTCGATTTCCAGTTGTAAAGTAAACATTTCCTCGTGAAGCAAGTTATTTTATACCTGCTGACATTAAGATTTGGTTACTTTAGAAAACTTTAACAGTTTAACAAAGCCCATCAGTCTTATTTTACCTGACGAGGAAGCGCTGTGTCCGGTCGTCGTTCCACCTTTGGGCTCCGATAAATTCCACATTAATTCGTGTTTAATCCACGCTGCTTCTCCTTGGGGGACCAAAGACAGCCCATGCCCTTCGCCGATCGCTTCTCGCACATAGTCTCACCAGCTGCAATTCGGGTTAGGTCTTGGTCAGCACGGAAAGAGAAAAATGTTATGTTAAGTCTATGAGGAAGCCAATTCGCGTAGGCAGGACCGATCTAAGTATAAAGCGTCTTGGTTGAACATCTTCGAAAGAGAACAGCTCGCTGAGACAATCGTTGAGCACAGCTGGCTTTAGGAGAGATAAGCGCACTCAAATGTCGCTCCTTTGACCTTGTTGCTTCGAGTTGGGGAGCGCGTCGCCTCTCCTCTGTGCGCCGCAGCGTAGTGGTTGAATTGATTGGTGCCTTCTCTTCCCGGAGCGACTCTTTTTGTCGTACAGTGATGTCACCGAGGGGCTGTCAATCATTTGTCCACTATAAAGCACCTCCTGCGGACCTCTAACCCGGAGTCTCCAAACTTTTTCATGCCTAACAATATCGAATAAACACACATTAGAGCCACGGACCCCTTTTGATAAGACTTGGTCACAGGAAGCCCCACAGGAAGATTTTCTTTTGTAATGACTTGAGACAGTAGAGCGAAAACTATTGGAATAGTAACGTTTAATGCAGCCTCCAATTTAAATGAATCCTTGCTAATTTACATTACAGTGAAATTAAATTATTCCACAAAATGCTGGGGACCCCTTTGGCCCCTTCCTTGATGATCCCTGTGTCTCAGCAGAACCTTTAAGAACCATCAGCATATATATTTAAACAAATCTCTATCCTTATTACAGACAACTCTTCACATATCCTGGAAATTCACACCATAAAAATAGTTATAAAGTCAACAGTTAAAACCATACTGTTGCTTTTAGTTGTTTGTTTTTTGGGTGATTTTCCATACATAGGAATAGCCATCGTCTATTTGCTTAATGTTTTTAAATAACATCAAAATGGCATGTTGCAGTCCCTTGGTGGTGTAATATTCATGTGAATTTGACCAGACAGAGGAAAAAACATGTAAACTCGTGCTGTTTCATGAATAGGTAATTGATCCAGGTATTAATAGGTGGATCAAACATGTTTAGCTTTTGGATTAAGGCTAATAGATAATGGCATCACAACGTGTTGCTTTTGTGGTTTTAAAGGATTAGACCCTGTGGAGGGACTATAACATCTTCCTGCTGAACTTCACTGTGTGTGTGGGGGGGTGCTTGTACATGTGTGTCTGACACCAGAGCTGCATGCTTCCTCCTTGGCTGGATTGATCTTTTCATTTCATTCCAATTCACAGCAGTTTATCAATATATCAGTGGAAGATTTCTCACATCTACAATACGGCGTGAGAGCCAAGTGAGAGAGTCTCAAGAGAAACCCCATCAATTTCCAAAGAAGGCCATATTTGTTCACTTAGTTAAGGTAAAACTCCACATTTTGAAACTCTGCTTGCACAAAACCATCTCTTAAAGAGGCTACTTTGGTCTGATATAAAATATGTATATCTTCTTTTTCTTAATGTACATCAAATGTTATTCATTTATGTTGAAAGATTCCTCAAGACTTGTGAGAGTACCTGCTGTATTTGTACAGTACATGCTCTCAGTGGCACAGAGGGGTGAGAAAAACTTTGCTGCATTGACTTTAGCCTGTGGGGTGTAGTCAACAGCATTAATGTTTGGGTCATCTCCATAAGAAAAGCCCCCATTGATTCCCTCTAGTGACTTCCATAAGGTGATGATGGTGGGGCAGGCGGCTGTGTTTTGGCCAAAGCACTGGGTCTGTTTTCTTCGCAGAGATGACAATAGATTAAATCCCACAGAGATCACAAGATATCTTTGTCTCCTTCCAGGACAATAACATTTTATGAGGGATAATCCCGGATCATCCACTTAGCAATTAAAATATAGAGAGGCCCGTGGGTGCATGCTGTTACCTGAGTGGCAATGTGCGCTGTTTCTTGGCCTTCCCCTCACTGGATCCAAGTACTTTTGATTTTAGACTCCTTTTTTTTTTTTTTTAGAATTTCTTGTGTTTCTTTTGCTTTCCAAATTGTTTTTGCCTTTTATTTAATTACCAAAATCAGTTAAAGGTGACTTATAGTGACACATACTTTCTGTTCAATCTTTTCCAATAAGGTTATTCCAGTCCAATTCATTAATTTGTCTGTTCTTCCATTCATTCATAAAGTTAGGATGTGAGAGAACATGTTAATTCATTCATACTGCTTAGATTTGATCTATTATTGTGTTAATCTGTTGGCAGTGATAGTTGGGTCTCTGCTGTTGCCAAAACACCACTTGGTGGACTGAGTGCTCTAAACCCAAACCCAGGTAAAATCTGCTTGGCATTTAGATGCTTTAGATTGGGGATAAGGCCTTACACAATAAGCCGTGAGTATCTTTAATTACCTGAGTGAGGGGGTTAGAAAGAGAGGGCTTTATCTGATGCTTTCTCGCTTTCTTTCTGTATATATAAATGTGTGTGGTTTGAATGAGTGGGCATATGAAGGTGTTTGTGTGTGTGTGTGTGTGTGTGTGTGTTTTGAGTGCACGTACGTGCACATATTGTATTTGCCTTGGCATGGCTTGTGTCAGGCCAGCCCTGAGGAATGTGTCTAGCCAAGGCTGTTGAGGGACTTGATCAGAGATGCCCAGAGTGGTTTGAGAAGATCATGTATATATCATTGTTTTAAACCAGATACATCACGCTTATCTAATCGCTGCCACTGATCCAATTACATGCTGATTGAAAGGACAACATCACAGAGCGAAACCCTGGCAGCCGGAGAGGGCAGGTAGAGATATGTCATCTAAAACACAAATGAACGACCTACTGAGGAGGGGCTCTGAGAGGTTAAACTGTATCTCAGCCCGACAGCATTAACCCAGCATGACCTCCACCATCACTAGCGTCATTATTTCCTTTCCAGCAGGCATTTGTTTGTTTGTGATAGCACTAAATAGTCTTTGAAAGTTAGAGCATAAACCTCAAGGTCAACACATGCATCTCTGTTGTTCTTTAACACTTACAGAGCCATCCGGCCCATTAGGACAGTGGTTTACAAACTTTTTCTTTTTACAAATTTTTTCTGGCAATATTTCTAGATGTTCTACTCTCCTGACCAGCAGCTTATAGGAAGGGGAAACTGAAAATGTAGTTTTGTCAAAACAAGCGCATATGCTGTACAGGGTTTCCCACACTTGTGTTTAAGCTCAATTCCATAATGTTTCTATAACACATATACTGAATTTTTATGGTGGTACACTCAACTTTTTGGGGCTGCAGGAAAGTTCACAGGGAAGCTATTTTTGTGAGAATCTTCAGCTGACACGAGCTAAATATCTTGTGATCCCATTCAAAACCTCCCATAACCTGCAGGTGGGTTGAAAAACAATGCATCCAAGCATCTGTACATCCTCATAACGGTCGTTTAGCTATAGACTGTTGTTATAAGCTTAAACTGGAGTTCTTAGAAAATCCTTTTGTTCCAGCACAAGGACTAATACGACCAGTCCCTGATCCGCCCCTGAGGCCTGCAGTCTATGCTTAGGAACATCACAACTGAAATTTCTCAGACAACTGAACACTCTCTCACACTTTGTCCCATCTCTAGTTGCTCTTACTCTGTCCTTTTCTTTATGTTTTGCTTTGACCCTTGTCATCATAATTTTTTTACCCTCTCTGACAAGTAGAAGGCAATTTGGAGCTAAAATTCAGGTTATTAGAGCATGAACACCAGACTGGGTTTTGTATTATGAAGCACACAGACCCTCACCTGCATATTATATATTTTTCTAATAATTTGAAAGTCAGATATCTTCATTGGTATTCCATTCATCCTTCACCTTTGGGGAAATCATCTTCAGTAACCAAAAGAATAATATACAGTAAACCACCATCATGTACTTTGCTTCAGATAATAGATGTATCTTTTTCTTTTATGGAAACCCCCGTAAGGGAGAACAATGTGTAATACATAACACTTATAACAAAAGCAGAATGAATCTATTCAAGGGGGGATATTTTAGGTTATTTGAGGGAGATTAGGATAGAATGTGTTTTGTTGTTTTAATACGTGAATCCTGGGCAAGAGAAGAAGACATGGTTTATTGTCCTCTGCTCACCAGAGCCTCGTACATGCTCATTTCTTTGCATGCCACAGTATGTGTGTCTGTGTACGCATGTTGTGCTGGATGTGGATGGCGCGGCCTCCTCTTGTCATCACGTACATTCCAGGAGTCAGGGGGCAGACGAAGCCCTGAGATGACACTGCAGATCCAGCTATTAGCCTTTCACCTGCTGTTAACAGCAACTTGGCTAGACACAGGGCCTGCATTCCTCTGCCTTGAGCCAGATGTAGTCTTAACACACAGTGACATACCTACAAGGAGATAATCTTCAGAGATGTTGCTCGAAACCAGGGAACAATTTGTTGCTGTGACTCACCTCTAATTCAATGCTCGAGCAAAGTTGGCTTTTTAATTTGGAAACCAGTAAAAACTTAATCAATCCACATGTGTTTGACAGCAGAAGCACGACTGCTGGGCTATGCCCAGCACGTGCACATGGTGCATGAAAGAGATTGCGGGGAAATGGGACACATTTCATATAGTTTGGTCCCGAAATGGAAACCCACCAAGGTCAGAGACGGCCAGCTAGAAAACCAGAGTCAATATTTATGGATACTGAACATGTGGCACACTTCTCTACCCACTAATTTCAGCAACAAGTCCACCTCCAGATTATATGGCCTCTCAGAGATCACAAAAGAGGTTCCAAACCTTGCTTGCATGTTTCAAATATTGAGAAGCACGTTGAGGTTGGTCACTGACTAGAAGCTGTGCATAATTTGGCAAATTGGCACACTGTTTATTTGTTTGTGTTTTAATTTCCTGTGCTAAATAGAGGACAAGGGAGCTTTGATCAGGCAGTGAGGGTTGCTCCTTTATTCAGATCTGCAATTTGTAATTATCACTATCATTGCTATAGCTATCACTGTAAGTCAAAACCATGTCCTTGTTGCTTGTTCTTACGCATACTGAACAAAGTGAAGTCTGATGCCTGGTGCTCTGACTATATAACAGTAATAACACCACACAGCTATAAAATCAGTATACCAGTACGAAACATTTAGCTCTGTACGGACCTCACACTTTAACAACTTACAATAGGAATCATATAAACACATGCTTCATTTGGCAAACTAGTTGGGATGAGAGGCAGCTACTTCCATTTTAGAGAGAGAGAGAGAGAGAGAGAGAGAGAGAGAGAGAGAGACATAAATACAGGGATCTGCCCTTTGAATGCAGCTTCACTCATAAAGACACCATGCGTCACTCAATTATACGTCTACATGATTAGAAGCTTGAGCTACATAAACAGCCAGCGTCAAGATTTACATTTTACCGCTTAAGCACAAGCAGCTGTTTACAGACCAAGGAAGGAAGGAAAACACTTAGCAAGTATCTATACATGAGAGGGGATCGGATCGCAAAGGTGGTTTCAATTAATAGTTGTTTATGTAGATCTAATGCAATACTTTCTGGAATCGTTGATTGCTCTCAATGCTACTGCTTCTGGGTTTTAAACATGTTAATATGGGTATGCAGCTGAGTTAAACTGCAGCATAAAATGGAGTGTGTTTCCGGCCAATTTCAGGTCCTTTAAGAGGTTCAGGAAACCAAAAAGACAGATAGAAACATCCTGATAGAAGTGTTGAGACAAAGACAAAGCTGAGCATCTCATATCAAACAGAGCAAGGCCGGTATATATCAACAATTTAAGGGTAAATATTCACAAAGACATTAAACACCAAAAGCTATGACAAGGGTTTTTTTTGTAAGTAGATAATATTATCTTATATTAGAAACACGTTATTACTGCTAATGAAGCAAAAAGGTCTCACATACACCAAATACTGGATGGAAGAATTACACTTTCTGCTCATATTCAGGTTCTGACTGTTTTCAGAAGATGTCTTCAATACCCAACAGGAATGACCAATGTTGTGTTCCCATTTCACCGCCCAGCTACAGTCGTGATGTCAGCTGTTTGTACCAAACAAATGTACAATTTCACTTGTATGGCTGAACTACATTGCGACTAATCAATGACAACATTTTGTGTGATTGTTAAAGCTGCTCTAATGAATATGAGCTCAAATGACTATGTACAATGTGAATGTTGTTCATAGTGACTGTTTTTGATTCACTTTTACAGCTCTCAGCCTCTGCAGGCAGCCGTTTTCAGCGAAAAAGCTCTGATAAACTCACTCACCCTACCTGCCCAGCACTAACCAGCAAACAGACAAAGTTAGCAACTAGCTGGTGAACATGGTCGAGCATTTTGCTGCTAAATAGAAGGATATTTCTCTAAGGAGCTGGCGGAGACCAAAACAGAGCTAAAAGACATTTACCAGGTAGGCAGAAACAGGACTCATTCATGTTAACATTGTTCCAAAACTGCTAGATGTGTAAATAAGTGTGGAGTGAAAATAGTCTCAATAATATTTACAAATGTGTATTACATGATCTACAAAGGAAAAATAAGATTTGCAAATGTGTACAACGATTTGTGCGTAATTTTGGGTACTCACAAATGCGTGTTCCAACCCACACACAAATATCAAGCAATTTGAAAACACATAAAACTGTTTTACAAACGCACACATCACAACCTGTTACGTGGAGGCAGCAGGAGAAGGACCCAAGCGCAGACAGACCCGGAGGCTCAAGCAGTTGCAAAAGATTTATTTAAACTAACTCGCAGGTACGGGTTCGGAAGACAGAACACACACGGTGCAAAACTCACAGAACACAGGACTCAGAACTCAGAACTTACGCAACACAGTACAGATCTCACAATAACTGAAAACAATGAACCAGCAAGGAACAAAAGAAAGGGACAGGTATAAATAGGGAAGGGCTAACGACGGAATCAGGGACAGGTGTGAAACAGGGAGCAGGTGAGGCTAATCAGATACATGAGGGCATGAACAGACAGGAAACAGAAAAGACCGGACTTCAAAATAACACAGGAAATAGACAAGGACTACGGATAATGACACAACCTGAATAACTAGTTATATTTTACATACAGATTTTTAACTTCAACTTCACAGATCTGATCATTTTCACTTTCAAAAAGCTTCCTCTGCATACAAATGTCTAAAAATATTTGTGATTCTTTTGTATTCATTTACAGATTGTTAAATGTGTGTGCACGGATCACCTGCTACGCACGGATCAGGTTAGCTAGAAAAGACTGCTGATTGGTTACTCTGCTCTACAACAAATCACCT
>LKNJ01007804.1:0-12748 GCA_002120245.1 Maccullochella peelii | reverse complement strand
GACTCATCCCCACCAGAGATGAGCCCAATGAGGGTGGTGTCGTCCGCGAACTTCAGGAGCTTGACGGATTGATGACTGGAGGTGCAGCTGTTAGTATACAGGGAGAAGAGTAGGGGGGACAGGACGCAGCCTTGAGGGGAACCGATGCTGATGGTCCGGGAGTCAGAAACATGCTTCTCCAGCATCACGTGCTGCTTCCTGTCCGTCAGGAAGTCTGTGATCCACCTGCAGGTGGAGTCAGGCACATTCAGCTGGGAGAGCTTGTCCTGCAGCAGAGCCGGGATGATGGTGTTGAAGGCGGAGCTAAAATCCACAAACAGGATCCTGGCATAGGTCCCTGAGGAGTCTAGGTGCCGGAGGATGAAGTGTAGGGCNGAGTCACTCAGGGTGATGGGGGTGGGTGAGGCTGCGTTCTTCCTAAAGTCCACTACCAACTCCACTGTCTTTAGAGCATTGAGCTCCAGATTGTTCATGCTGCACCAAGTCACCAGATGGTCAATCTCCCACCTGTAGGCGGACTCATCCCCACCAGAGATGAGCCCAATGAGGGTGGTGTCGTCCGCGAACTTCAGGAGCTTGACGGATTGATGACTGGAGGTGCAGCTGTTTGTGTACAGGGAGAAGAGTAGGGGGGAAAGGACGCAGCCTTGAGGGGAACCGATGCTGATGGTCCGGGAGTCAGAAACATGCTTCCCCAGCTTCACATGCTGCTTCCTGTCCGTCAGGAAGTCTGTGATCCACCTGCAGGTAGAGTCAGGCACGTTCAGCTGGGAGAGCTTGTCCTGCAGCAGAGCCGGGATGATAGTGTTGAAGGCGGAGCTAAAATCCACAAACAGGATCCTGGCATAGGTCCCTGAGGAGTCTAGGTGCCGGAGGATGAAGTGTAGGGCGATGTTTACTGCATCGTCCACAGACCTGTTGGCTCTGTAGGCGAACTGCAGTGGGTCCAGGAGAGGGTCGGTGATGTCCTTCAGGTGGGACAGCACAAGGCGCTCAAATGACTTCATTACCACAGAGGTCAGGGCGACGGGTCTGTAGTCATTAAGTCCTGTGGTCCTTGGCTTTTTGGGGACGGGGATGATGGTGGAGGTTTTGAAGCAGGCTGGCACACGGCATGTCTCCAGTGAGGTGTTGAAGATGTCGAAAACAACGCGCACCAACACACCGAGGCAGCCATCTGCGGCGCCATCTTATTCTATTGCTCCTCTGTAAAAGTTAACAAGAACTTAGCACAGGAATTTTGCCTTCTTAAGTTTCCTTAAGAAATACAGTTTTTTCTAAGCTTTCTTTACCAGCATGGAGATGTGTGATGTCCATGATGGGTTCTCTGTGATGCTGAGTGATGGTGTTGAGCACTAGAGTGGAGGAAGTGTGACCACCAAGGCGAACTGTCTGGGGTCTGTTTGTGAGGAGAAGTCCAATACCCAGTTGCAGACTCAAGCCCAGAGTTCTAAGTTTGCCAATCAGTTTCAAGAGGGAGATTGTGTTGAATGCTGAGCTGAAATAAACAAATTCTGATGTAGGTGTTGTTATTTTCAAGGTGTATGAAGACTTGAAGAGTTGAGGGCAGTGGAGATGGCATCCTCTGTGGATCTGTTGGTTCTGTATAAAAACTGGTGAGGGTCCAGGCTAGCTAGAGATGCTGTTTTTGATGTGCTGGAGAACCAGTTTCTGAAAGTACTTCATAAGAATGGAGGTGAGTGCCACAGGGCGGTAGTCATTTAGACTAGACCTTTTTGGTACAGGGATGATGGTGGTTGCATTGAAGTAGGTGGAACAATCTCCTGTGACAGTGATATGTCAAAAATGTCAGTAATGACATCAACTAGCTGATTGGCACATGTTCGTAATACACAGCCAGCAGCTTTACTCATATTCACTCTCACATCCACTGTGGCTATATCAATGGAAAGGACATGAAAATTGAAATACATTCACATATACATACATATACTGATTGTACACATCAAAATCCGTACACTAGTCATGGGGAGTCCAACTCAGCCTGTGAACCTGTCTTTTATAAAGGCCACGACATGAGCCTAATGTGTAATGTGTAAAATGTAGACTTTTTTGGCAATTCTTTGCGGGGATGGAAAAGGCTGTGTATGAAAGCTCAGAGAAGTAACTTCCATGTTTGAGATGACATTTTGTTGTTCAGATGAAATCTTAAGAAATTGATAAATGAGTATGAGTTTTTTAGAGGCAGGTATACCACTGTCACTGTATGACCCAAGGTAAATTCATCACAAGCTTAATCACATGTATTTAATCTTTTGAGATTTAATCGAATGGACGTCTTGTGGAAAGGCATTACTCACACAGGAGGGCTCATATTCAAGCCTCAAACACCATGTCCTTGTTATGCAAAATGAATATTAATTGGACTAACTAGCATGTTCCAAGGCATCGGATTAATCATTTAACAATTGTCCACCACTTTGATCCAGCCTTAAATATTGGATGGATTATCATGAATTTAGGACAGTTATTCATGAATTCTAGGTGATCTAATCTCTACTGTATCTGTAGAGAACAATATACAAAGTGATTAAATGACAAGTGCCATTAATTTAATGCGTATGCACATTATTATAGACGTCATACTGTGAATAACTTTTGACGTTTTTGAACTACAAAAGCAAAGTTGAGTAAACAGCTAACTGCGCTGGCGAAAAAAGAAAGCTTTGTATAAATATTTGGCAAAAAATATGTCTGTTTAGAACATACTGAGCATATGGATGGATAGTAAGGAAGTGGATTATGGTGCAGTAACTGGCTAGGAAGTTTTTTATGCTGTTACTCAAAATAGTCAAAGCAAAGGAAACTTCAACCCCGATGATAACTTTATTATCATTATCCAGGTTAATCTGCAAAAAAATGGCCTACTGTTTCTTTAACGTAAAGCTACATTAATCTTATAAACTATAAGATAAACCTATAAGATAAACACAGCGAAGAACTATGAGCTCCAAGACATCTGATGCAATAGGCAAAGCAACGTTGCCAACTATTTTCAATGGAAGGTAGCTAAAGCCTGCTCGAAAAATTGCTAGATGTCACTGGATTATGGTTATTTGTGTATTGGTGATGTTATAACTATGTACATATATACAAAATAAAATAAAAATGAAAAGAAAAAAACAATCAAGCAAAATTCAACTGACTCGTTAGATAGATATATAGATAGACTGAACGTGCTGCTCTACCCAACTCACTGAACACAGTCAGCCCAGAGAGCCATAGCCACATGAGAGCACATTCTTAAAGTCTTAAAAATCGCCAAATTTACTGAAAAAAGTTGCTAAATTGGCAACACTGGCAACAGGATGACTAGTAAGACACAAAGTCTATAATATGTGCATTAATATTTCCGCTTCATTCACGAAACAAGGTACAAATACTCAAGTCTTAATTAGGACAAGCATTAGACATTTCTTATGGTTTATTACAGTTAAAAACAGTTAGGCTTTGTTGTTGGCTTCCTGACTATTTAAAAAAAAGAGTGAGAGAGACAAACAGAGAGTGAGCTAGAGAGTGAATGAAAAACAGGGAGCAGTGATACAGAGGACAAAGCCAGTAAAGGAGAGAAATAAAACTTTCTTTTCTGATAGTTTAATTTATTTTATTACATCTAGCCTAACTTAAACAACAAACAACACAAACTCTGTGTTGTTGTTTTCACATTTGGGAAAATTGTATTTCAAACTCCGCTGTCATTTTTTTGTCATCATGGGTCTAATCTGCCTAATCTACACGGTTCTTCAAAAGCGGTAGAAACGCAAACACGGAATGCTCAAAAGGGACCCCCTGCTTCCAGCCTTTAAGCTAAGCTAAATGGCTGTAGCTTCATATTTAATGGACAGATATGAGAGTGGTATTGATCTACTCATCTAACTCTCTGCCTGTAAGTGAATAAGTATAATGTTGAACTATTCCTTTATACAAAGTGCTTTTATTACCTGAACCTAACCACACGTAGGACTCATGATGCAAACCCCGGTCTCTGGTGTCAAAGTCCTGTACTTTGTGCACACTCCATTCACACAGGCCACCTTCCCACTATTTCTAAGCAGTACAAAAATGTACCACTGAACATATTCCAGGCAGCAACTACTCCCTCAAAATGTAGGCTTATTTGACAAAATGAATTAGTAGTATTTAAATGCTCTTTCTAGCAGACAGGATTGCCACCAGTGTACATAATACATATAATAGTCATGCAAACACTGTATTTAAATTCTCATTCTGTCACTGGCAAATAGTGAATGAAGTGAGCACCAGTGCCACTCAAAATACCATAAGACACCAACAAGAACAAACAACAAGTTAAAACGCTGAAAAACAAAAAAAATACAGTGACATAGTAGAAAGTAGATTTTTTTCATTAATGAGCCATTGATTGTTGTGTTTATGAATGCTGAGTAACACATATGAAGGGCAAATCAGTGTCAATATTGTTCTACCCCCTCTACTTTCCTGGCTTTTCTAATGACATATTGAACTTTCCTTGTATTTTTCTTGTTTTGTTTCTCTGCATGGTGCAATTTGCCTAGATTCTTGTAGGGATGAAATAATCAGCCTGTTTTTCCATTAAAATAACTGATGTTTACTGTCAGTCTAAAGACTGGTGTCAAAGGTGTCATTTACCCAGAGAGCTTTTGATAGATCAGCAGTGATGCCATGACCAGATAATAGATGGTGATATAATCTTGATATTTTTCTAACAGTTATACAAATACCTATGGTTCATTAGATAATATAAAGTGTCATTGCTTTAAATGTAAACATTTTTCGTTTTTCCTTACTAAATTAAATGTTTATTAGGACCTTTGCTAGAAAATACCACCATTGTTTTGTTTCTTTTTACCCCCAGGGACAATAATTGTTCCTTAATCACATTTATTTTCTTTTTTTCTGGTTGGGGTGGTTTGTTTCTAGTGCGAAAACGTTTATTTGGATGGTTCAGACTTTTGGACCAATTACAAGAAGGTCTGGCAGGCTGTCGTCAGAATCAGAAAAAGGAAAAACAACGCAACAATCCAAAATGAGCCAGGGCAGCACATGGGGAGAGGAGGAGAACAAATTATTAATTATAATTATTATTATAGCGGCAAGGACATGAATCTGTTCATTTTCCTGTATTCATTCAAACTGCAATAGAAGGCTACACGCTTAACTGACAACATACCGACATCAGACGCATGCCCATCTACAAACCAATTAATTGCAAACATTGAAAGCTGGTGTGTGTCTGTGTGAAAACAGAAGGAAGTAGGGGAACTTCAGCTGCGACTGCCAGTTCAAAGGTTCAATTTGAAATTGAGCTTGTAATTATCTTGTAGGCCTGTCAGCCGATCTTAGAGGGCCAACTCCCTTTCTCTTTCTGCATCTCCCACCTTCATACTAATAACATAATACCACCCGCATATCTACTGTTACAATCCTGCTCATTTAATTATCTGGCAGCCAAAAATTTTGTTAAAACTTACAAAATCTACTATTATGTTATCACACACTCGCACAGCAAGAAACTTCACCCAATGTAAAATAACATGAGAAACAGATGCAGCTGAAGATCGACTTCACTGGAACTACTGGAATCTAGTTTTGTTATTTAAAATATCCTCTCATTGGTGGAGAGAATACAAATTAATGTACCATTATTAGTTTCAAAGGATCAAGTCTTGGTCATACTTACTGTCATGCTTCCTGTCAGTCATACAGTCATTCCCAGAGATTAGTGTAATTTGTGTTGATCACAGATTGTACGTCTATAATCAGTTTCTGATTAGTATGATTAGGTTGGATTTAGTTTTCAGATGACTTTTTCTGACTGTTTTTCTGTGCTCTGCCAAAGTGGTTTCACTGTTCAATAAGCTCAGCCATTCTTTTTTTAATTCATGATTTATTTACAATTTAGCCACTTGCATCTGGTGGCAGCTCACTGCCAATTTTATTTTTGAACTGAACTGAAGATGAAACATTTTTCTATTACCTGAAAATCTCCTGCTTTCCTTTTGTGCAGAAATTTACAGGAGGTGGAGTTTTCATGGAGGGGTTTGTATGCTGAAATTCAGAGGTAGAGTTGAAAGGTGCATGGATAAACAATAACCCCAGGATATTCAAATAGTCTTGTGCCAGATAATAAACCTATCACTTGTGGCTTGTCTTTGTAACTTTCTACATGTTGCAACAACAATGATGATGATAAGATGATGCAGTATCTACCAGGGCTGTCCCCTGAAAGTCAAAGATTCAAATCATCAGTCGGAGATCCCTCAGTTGACTGAGATTCTTCAAGTCGAGCACTCGTTCTTTGTTTGTTTTTTGTCAGTCAGTGTGCAGCGTACATATGGGGACATTTCGGTCCCCAGAAGTAGCAGAGTGAGCACTCCTCGCTTTCACACTGCTCTCCTGGGGGAAAATCATTCCACTTAATCAGTTCGTCCCGTCTGTGACAGGTACAGGCAGCTGCAGACCTGGACCCAGGGTGAGTCTAGGTGAGACAGAGGCAGCTGCCCGGAGGAAGAGAGGCCTTGCCCGGTCAGGCTCCGAGATATATTCAAAAATCGGGCAGTTCAATAAAGCATTGCTTGATGGTCTATATGAAAAAAAAAGGAACAAATTGTTGGACATTCTTATTGAACATCCAAATCCGATTCGACTGACAAAAGTCGGGTACAGCCCTAGTATCTACTAATAACAACACAACTGATGAGAACACTGGCATTGTCACCCAAGTAGATGTGACCCAACAAGTCTGCTCAACATTTCCAGAGTTGAGGGTGTCACCAGGGACCTGTATCACAAGGCGAGTTAGTGGGTTAACCAGATATCACCATGGGTAGATCACCATGGTAACCTTTGCTGCATGGCTAACCTGCTCTGGAGTCCGACAGGATCCTGACATGGACAAAAGTACTGAGCCTACAATAAAGTGACAAGCAATTAAGATCACTGAGCAATTTTTTATAGATATGTAGAATCACTTTGCTTACCATGACCATTATATCAGAGATGGTAGAAATGTCTTTTGCCCAACCATGAGATCACTCTGGGATTAAAACAAAGCTTCAAACAATGGAATTATAATGTACCACACTAACAGACAATAAATGGTGATTGTAGCCACATATTATATGCTGGAATTGTTCTGGTTGGGATACACTGAAAAGATTCTTCTCTGTTCATCACTCAGTTCCTCATGCCTCATTATTTTCCGTGTTGATGTTCTTCGGGACAGTTTTCCTGGTCTTCTGCTCCTGTGAGGTTCTACTGATGCCAGTCTGCATTCGCCACACAGTTCACACCACAGTTCTCCAAATGTGCAAGAGTTTTAACTTTACGGGACACACCTTTCATATACCAGACTCTTTAAACTGTGTTCAAATAATGCATAATTCACTGACAAGTGGAAAATAGCATAGTTTCTCTGCTTCCATCTTCTGTTCTCATGTCTGCCGTAGATTCCATCTGTCCCTATCTCTGCTATTGCATTTTCCTTTGTTTTCTCTGTTTGCTTTGCTGGTGTAGTTGCCTCTGTTATTGTGTCTTGTGTCATGATTTTCCTTTGTTGTCAGCATCTTAGACATAATCACTGAGCATCAGCAGTTACTGATTGTTGTCATATTTTGATCATAACCAGATTAAAGCCATGCTCAGAATTTTACAATTTCATAAAAGACAGCTGGGCATCTGGTGAGGGACTGTGGCCAGGAAGCCTGCGTGGAGGGGATTGGGGTCTGGCTGACCTTCCACACTGAACTCCTGGCGAAAAAAAAAGTAATATGACTCAGTGTGTTTCATAAGAGAGACGTGCTATCTACACTCCCCAGACCAACAGAGAGAGTTAGCAGTAACAGCAGCAATGCAGGACAACTGGACATTCTATACTGGGAGAGAGGGGAAATGCTGAAAAATTGAACATGTACCAATGAACTCCTATCTTAACTTGTCACAGTGACGTTAGTTACATTTAGTGCTGTGATTAACCTAATATTTAGGGGATGAAGTGTGTTTTAGTAGCTTTAATAACCAAGGCAATCATTATGAATGCTAATATGACATTAAATGCCTTTCTCTGTCTTGATAAAGGTTGGTGAACCCCCCCTACAGAATGATTGCTTCGGTAAATCTACTGCAGTTCTTTACAACAGACAGCTTCTCATCTGGTATTTCAGCACTGTAGACATGGCGGCTGACTCCCTGCATCTTGCCATAACTCTGTGAAAAGCTTTCTAAGCTATAATCAAGTCAGAATTAATCAAAAGTGCTCACTGCAGAGGATGTTTACAAATTGGTAATGGAAAACGGAGGTCCTTTTCTCCTTGAGCCTGTTGAACTTTCTTCACAATAATTAAATAATAATGTGGCTAATGTTTTATATTCTTCACAATGCACCATAATTATTTAGTTTGGAATGGTTTGGAGGTGCATTATGTTTTTTAAACGTGGGATGGCCAGCATCAAGATCAAAACCCTTCTGTATGAAACTGCGGGAACCATGACTCTACTTTGTGAATCATCCCTCACTTTTCAAATTCCTTTTGTTCCTCTCAATTTACTCACTAAAATCTCTCTGACAGTGTCCTCTTACTGTCCAGCTGCCAAAATCCAGATGTTGATAAAAATGTTGAGTGGCCTTCAATTATTACTGTGTGCTCACAGTAAGAAGCTTTATAAGCAGCAACAAGAGCTTGCCAGACCTTTTTTGACCTGAGTTTTGCCACTCAGGCCTACTTTTACAAGGGTTTTTTTATGGATCTACAAAAACAAACCAAGGGATAACATGTTAAAGTGAAAACTCTTATTTTCAACATGGTCCCAAGAAGTTAAAAGACAGACATAAATCATTTCACATGAAATTGAAAAATAGAATCTTAAACCTGCAATAACGGATTTGTTTGGCCACTTGGGGGCAGCAGAAACAAGCCGTGAACCCAACAGAGCAGTTTTTAAGTCTTTTGAGCCAGTCCAAGTCAAGTAAAATGCTGATCCCGAATGTAGCTAACATTTCAGTAAAAGCTATTAAGATTAGGCAGCATAGTGCACGAGGGATCAGACTTGAAACTGCTTTACTGGTAAAAATAGAAGCATTACTGGAAGTCAAGGTTAACTAGCAGCACTTGTCACTATAACTAATTTTATTTAATCTTTTTGTTGTTCAGTTGACTCACTATGTTTAACATTATAACTAATTAACTTTTTTAACAGTTCAGTTTTAAGGCAGTGGTCACTCACATTATTATGTTGACACAACTGCATTCTTTACAGTGCACTAACAAGGCTCAACTTTAGTTTTAATAGTTGGATTGCACTCTGAAGATTATGAAGCGCAGTGTCGTGGCTGTGTTTACACGATGCACGAACCATTATGCACGGCTGACAGATTTCTGCAATTCCAAGTCTTTTCAGCAGTTAAGATAATTTATCATCACAGTAAGCAGTAGGAGCATTTATACAGAAACATTTATTTGATATTTTTATCACAAATTCCTCCCACTGTAAGCTGCCCCCCTCCGACGTCTTGTGTAAAACTGGGTGGGTGCCATAAAATAGGTTATTTCTAATAAATAATAGTATATACAAATGAAAACAGTAGTTATTAGTCATAATAACTAAAAGCAGGAACTAGCACATAAATAAATGCTTTGTGCATCACAATCATTTGCACAGCTGCAATATGTGATATGCTGGATATGAGGGGAGAGGGGAAACAATTGAGCTACTTGTGTATAGACATATTATTTTTATAATGAAAGGCTAATTTCTCCATTTTAATCTGGTGCCAGCAGCTGCAACTGAAGGTGTGAATTAGGTTATGGAGATGTTGCACGTATCCTGGTTATGTTATTTATTATTCATGACAGTTTTTCAGAACTCCAAAAGGCATAACTACACACAATATTCCATTTTTCAATATTTATGGGTCACGCTCAAGTCTCAGCTTTTTGCCTTCAAGTCTCAAGTCAAGTCGAGTCTTCAGACATTCAAACCTAATGTAAGTCAAGTCTATGGAAGTAAATCTCACCAGATGTTGAAATTGAAAAGCCATTAAATTTCTAGCAATGAATTTTTTTGCATTGAAATTATGTATTCGAATTGTTTGCCTCTGAATCCAAATTTTCAGTAACTCATTTTCACTTTCATTTTTCAATGTTCACAAATTCACAATCAAAAAGTCAAGTTTTAAATTCAATTTAATTTAAATTCAAATAATATATATTCAAGTTGCCAAATATATTTCCTGAAATTCTAGTTACAACATTCAGATTAAACATCCAAGGATTCCAAGGATAAGCAATTGATTCTGTCTCAAATCGAACCAACATCCAGCGAATCAAGTTACACTCATTAACATTAACAGAATTTATTGGACAAGATCTACACAGAACTTTTAATGAGGTGACGTTAGTTAAAATGTTGTTAGCATGTCAGCTAACGTTATTCACTCTCTTTTAGCTCTGTTTTTGTTTTCTACCAACTCCTGAGGGAAACATCTGGCTCTTTAGCTGCTAAATGCTCCACTATGTTCACCAGCTAGTTGCTAACTGGGTCTGTCTGCTGTTTGGTGCTGAGCAGGTAGTGTACAGTGGGTTTTTTAAAGCTTTAATCAACAACTTTTAAAAATAAAAACAAAAGTATGCTCATGCTGTAGATGCTCAGAACTTTTCACACAGACCTTTGATGTTTTTCAATCCACACCAGTGGGGTAGAGGAACTGGCCATTTGTTAGGCTCCAGAAAGCATACAGTAAAGGCACCTTTAAGTCTTGTGTGGCCAGACCATGGGCCAGACTGAGACTCAGCTTGTTGTTTGGACCTTTTTGGTCTCTGTATGAAACAGTGCAACACTTCAATTAGGCTGTTGTCAAATTGCTGTTGACTGAGGCTGTTTTCTATCATAGAAATTGTGCTGATTTTGTCCACAGATGCAGCCACTTGAGCTTGAACTATTTTGGTGCTGGGTTTTTTTCTGAAGCCCCCCGCTGAAATGAGTACTGCATTCTGTGAGTGTATCTGCGCAAACTATAGAGACTGTGCTTCTCTTGAGGCATTCAGATAGAAGGTCCAGCTCATTAAGGACATCATGAGTCCCAAGTCAGCTATGAACAGCATGGCATCATACTGTTTCCCCTCTGTTGTAGTGCGAGTGGCATCCTTTTTGGTCTTTGCAAAAGTAAGAACCAAGTGCTGCAAAATAATCAAGTTTAAGCCACCTCTGTGTCAATTAGCTGGCCACCCAGTGGACATCAAATATCTCACAGAAATGCGCTAATGCAACCAAAACACTTCATACACATCTCAGGATCAACTCTTGTATCAGAACCCTGACTACATTTGTCTGCTAATAGTAACACTTTGTCACTCAATATTTATTGACCATAAAAATCACTAACAATATGGAGTCATAGGAGTGCCATAAAAAAGAATAAATCTGGGAAAGACAATAAATGTGGATATATAAAGACAAATTAGTATTTTCCCTTATTGCTTTTGCTTTTCCCATATTACTTTTATTTTTCCCCTTTTGCTTTTACTATTCCCCTTTTGCTTTTCCCTTATTGCTTTTGCTATTCCACTTGTTGCAGTGTCTGTATTAGTCGCAGACATTTGCCCAAGACTCTCCATGACATCTTCCACCATCCTCAAAACGTAGTCTAGTTTGAAATTTTCCTCCACATACTGAGCAAGTGTTAAAAGAACTTGGGACACCTCTCCTTAACTCTTGCTCCGCTTCTGCCATGATGTTTCCTCCCTGATTCAAACCGTTCACACTGCGCATGTGCAAGTCCGCGTCATGTCTACTTCCTGTTGTCCATGCTAAAAAGCAGGATTCATGTGCACTGCAAAAAAGGAATTTCAAGAAAGTAAAAAAATCCTTGTTTATAGTAAATTTGTCTTATTTTTTGTCTAAAAAGATAGAAAGAAAATAAGAAATAATCTTGTTAAGCATGTTTTGCATTAGAAAAGTAATCTCATTTTAAGAAAATATATCTAGCCTTTTCTTAATAAGATATTCTAGCTAATTGTGAGCTAGATTTAACCAGTAACAAGCTACAACAATGGTTTCCATAATATTCCAGCAGATGAACAAGATTGTTTTTCTTGTTTTATGTTCCAGCATAAGACCACAACTTCTCAATTTAAGAATCTTATGAAATGGCACCAATTAAAGTTTGTTAATCTATTTTTAATCATTGTCAAGAAGAGCTGCGGCTTTGCATTTCATATTATTATTATTAAGAGAACCATGGTCTGGTCTACACAAGTTATTAATGACCGTGCTGAACAAAAACNTTTTGCATTAGAAAAGTAATCTCATTTTAAGAAAATATATCTAGCCTTTTCTTAATAAGATATTCTAGCTAATTGTGAGCTAGATTTAACCAGTAACAAGCTACAACAATGGTTTCCATAATATTCCAGCAGATGAACAAGATTGTTTTTCTTGTTTTAAGAAAAAGACCACTTGCACAACTTCTCAATTTAAGAATCTTATGAAATGACACCAATTAAAGTTTGTTCATCTATTTTTATTCATTGTCAACAAGAGCTGCTGCTTCACATTTCATATTATTACTGTTAAGAGAACCGCAGTCTGGTCTACACAAATTATGAATGACCATGCTGAACAAAACCTGCATGGCTCACATACACATGAAAATTGAAAATACAGTTTTACATGACTCTTGACCCATCTGCAGACAGTATGTATCTTTAAATAGTTACAGCAAGTAACTCCC
>LKNJ01007803.1:0-10987 GCA_002120245.1 Maccullochella peelii | reverse complement strand
AAGCGCTGTGAATACTTTCCGGATGCACTGTATGCAGGTCAGCACGTGAGTGTGGGGTTTTCCCCTGATCAGACAGTCAAAAGCAGTTGAAACTACGGTCTGCTGTGCTGGCATCCTACTGTGTACTTATGCAGTCCATTAAGTCTGTTAAAAATGCGTGACATAGTGATCCCACAGTAACCCCCCATAATATTGCTGTACAAGATGCCTCTTTTTCATTCTGCGTCTACCTGTTTGTTATTTTTCATAAAAAGCAATCAATTTGCAGTCTAATAATGCTCATAATAATTTATTTGTGTGGGAGCACTTTGTGACACCAGAGAACATACACATTACAAGCATTAAAGCGCTGCATGACCTACTGTCAGTCACCACAGTTTTCCCACGTGGCTCCATGTAGCACTGCTTTTTGACAATCACCAAAACTATCCAATCAATAAGTTACCTTTCAGTCTGTATGACTTCATGTTTACTCCTCTTGGTTCGTTTGAAAAAAGTCAATGTGAACCAGACCAGAACCAAAATGCAAGTGTATCATTTTTTTTACATTGGTCTGGACCAAATAAACCTACGTACATATGTGAAAGTACCCTAAAAGTTTTAACTTTTCCAAAGCTTTAACGTGAGTAGCTTATGTATTTTACTTTTGGATGTAGTAGAGTTGGTAGCAAGGCAACAATGTCATTGTAGGTTTGGCTCGTCATATTAATCAAATACAGGAGGCACTCTGTATAGCTTTTTACCTGGGCACTGCACACAGACTACCCAAAGCAACATAAGACACTGAAGCATACACATTGGAGCACACAGGCTTCATATGACTGCTCCAGTGTCGTATATTTTGTTTCTGAAGAAAGAGCTGGCGCGAATCTATCGCAAATTCGCATCGCTGCCAGTATTTTTGTATCATTTATTCGTCACATCCCCGGTGTGTAAAGGCCTTTAATGGAAAATTCCAGTATTTTTCAACCTGGGTCCTTTTCACATAATTGTGACCTTTCTGACTATCCTAAGTCATGGTAACTTTGCACTCGGCACAATGTATATTGGGGCAAGCAACACAAGAGCTCTTAAACTTTCCAAATAAGACCTTTTATGGATTTGTGAGCATCATATTAGTAGTCAAAACAAGTTTTGAAAACCTACCTTGCAGTGATGCAGAGCTGTTGCTAGGTGGTGCTGTGCTGCTGTCATCCACTTCATCCAGGTAGAGTCTGTAGTGGTGGCCACTGTCATCTTCATACTCCACATTCTCATCATCGCTGTCCACCTCTGGAGCCACATACACCACCTCAAACTCTATCTGTCCTCGCTGACATAGACACCCGCAATGAGCACTTTGAGAGAAAGGAGAAACAATGTGGTGTTGTGTGCGCATGTGTGTGCACGTCTGTGTTACCTGCTGGGACAGAATAGTGACAGCCTCCTTGTGTTTGGCATCTCGCAAATTGATGCTGTTGACAGCAAGGATGGCATCTCCAACATGCAGACCTCCACATCTGTCTGCAGGCTGACTTGGATGGATCTCGGAAATTAGAATGGGAACACCGTGCTCCTTCCCACCCTGATGAGAACACACATAAAAGAGTTAACTCAACTCATTTGGGCAAGTACTCAGATACCAGGAATGTTATAGTAATAAGAGATGTGTTGACCAGTCAATACGACTGCCTCACTGCCAATTCTTCTGTTTATGTTTACTATCACTCACACCAAATTTGACTTCTAGTACTGAACATCCCAAATGGGCATGCATGCAAGTAACTCTGCAGTCACATTTATTCCATGCTGCCATCTTTTCACTTGAAGTAAGCAGGTCTGCACCCAAATGCACAGTATTGTTGGCTCCTTTAAATAGATCTTGGGTGCAATTTCAAGAGGCTGTCTTGTCCACTTTCAGGAAGGAAAAAAACTAATAAAAAAAACTTCTTCACTTCTTACTGTAATGGAGATTCCCAGCCCCTCATGATCATCTTTGACTAGCACAACCTTTCTGATAGGGCCTACTCCCTGGGTTTTCTTCAACATGTCTGGGTCCTGTAATTACATTATCACATTCAACTGTGGAAACACAAATAAAAGGTATCAACAGTTTCAACTGCTTTGTAGATTTACACTCACATGCCCCACAGGAGAGGGAAGAGGTTTTTTAGGATCATTACGACCTCTACATGCTCGGATGACAGTCTTATGCCGGTGAAGGTGAATCTCTGCCTCCAGTTGGTTCCACAGCTTGTCATGTGCTGGCCCTTTCATGTCACGGCCCAGTAACTGGATCTGCTGCACCCTGGAAGCCAAATCAAACGATTCTACTGTCAATTCAAATTTCAGGCAGTCAATACCTTTTTTGCTGTTCATCTAGGAGAACAAGAACTTAGCCCCCTCCACCTACCAGGGATTATTGAGATGTTCAAGGTACATTTATTTGTCATCCTACAACACAGTGCTGCACAATGAAAAGAAAGTTGCAGCCCCTTCCACACTACATACAGAGAACATATATACAAAAAATTAAAATTATAATATAATAAAAATAAACAATATATACAGTTACTTATATACATATACAAAGGCAGTTGTATGGTAATGTTCAAAACCAGCATAACTAAAGGTTCCATGTCATTTATTTATGGTGGAGTGCAGAGGATGAGATGGAGTTAAGGAGTCTCACAGTCTGAGGGAAGAAGCTGCTCTGTAGTATGGTGGTACGACAGCGGATACTTCTGTATTGCTTGCCAGACGGTAAACAGGCTGTGGCTGGGGTGGGTATTGTCTTTTAGTATCGTTTTGGTCTCTGCACAGGAACTCTCCAATATCACTGATGCTTGGTATACGGTTACCAACAATGTTCTAATCGTTTAATCACCCACTGCAGAGCCTCTGGTCCGGTCCCAATATGAATTCTCATCGTTGTTTGTAATCCGGCCAATGCTGGTAGCATCGTCCGCAAACTTCACAATAGAGTTCTCTCCATGTCGGGTATTGCAGTCATGGGTGTACAGCGTGAACAGGAGGGGGCTGAGCATACAGCCCTGGGGGGCTCTGGTTATGAGCACTAGAGTAGAGGAGGTGTGACCGCCAATCTGAACTGTCTGGTGTCCGTTTGTGAGAAAGTCCAATATCCAGTTGCAGAGTGTAGTACTCAAGCCCAGAGTGTATACATGTATCCCCACTCATTCAATAAGGTGTACTGTCTTCTATGACTGTACCTGAATTAGTAGAATTTTCATAGTTGAATCTGATTCGTCACTTAGGGCCAGTGCTTCAAATACTGGGCTGGAGGTGGTTTGCTGACATTTATTTTATATAGTTATGTGCTCGTGGCTCCTGCTTTCTATCTATAGATTTTCATTTAAAAACAATACCCAATATTAGTGATGCATTTTCATCAATACACATAATATATTATATATATGTAGGGAGAGCAACCTCTGTTGTTGACAGTAATGCAATAATCTCACTTAGCACATGTTTTTTTGATGGTTGGTCTAACTCTGATGATCATAGCACGACAAATGAGCTAATCATAATATGATGAAGTTGTACATGTGCATGTGTACTCTCTTTTAGACAGCACTTGTGTACATATTATAGTGTTAATAATATCATCAGTTGTAACAACTTTAACCTAAAAGGTATTGAGAGCTCCAGCTCCTTACCTGCCAGCCAGTTCCTTGTCCAAGTATTTGGCAGCCAGTCTGGCGCCATACACTTCGGCCTGCAGTACTGCCATGTGCCTGCGAAGGGCCTCATTTTCTTTCTTATATAGTCTCACTTCTGCCTCCAGCCTTGCCTCTGCTAATTTCTCCTTCTTGCTGGCCTCGAGCTCCTGTTCCTAGAACAAGCACATCACGTGAACACCACACCCACAACACAACAAGCACTTTAAGCAAGACGAGTGGATGAGTGAAAATCCTGTCAATCTCTGGCAGCCAAATACAGTACCACTTAGCAGAGGTGGTTGTCACACCAGTTATAATTAATTTCATTAATATATATGTAGGGAGAGGAACCTCTGTTGTTGTCAGTAATGCAATAATCTCACTTAGCACATGTTTTTATGATGGTTGGTCTAACTCTGATGATCATACCATGATATGATGCTGTGTCTCAAATTGTGTACTTCCATACTTACACTTACTATTTTGAGTGTATAAGTGTGTTCACACTGACAAGTATGGTAAAGTGCAGTGCACTATTAGTCTACTCATAACGGTCAGAAAGTTTAGTGTGGAACGATTTTTTTTTCTTCTTTATTGAACAAATTGCACATGTCAGACATTGACAATAAAAAGACTCATAGTGCAATTCAAACAAATAAGCCAGGGGGGCAACCGCAGAAGGTGAGAAAATTAAACAAAAATAAAGACATTCAGGAAAAAAATAAATAAAAAGTAAAACAAAAAAAGCATTTGAGGCACAATTTATAATAGGATAGACAATTTAAGAATCAAGGCCAGCACATAACTCATTGATGGAACACAACTGTTTAGTCCAGTCAATCTCAGTCCAACGAAATCGGCTCTTTCAGAACACTGGAGAAACTCAGTGAGACATCTTCATTGGAACAAACTGTGCTCAGAACAGCTAAGATCACATTTTGATTATATACATAATTTACAGGCAACACATGCCTTTACAGTTTTGATGGCCTTTTTGTTGATACAAGATTTAAAAATTTTTATGTATAGTTCAAACTCTTTGTAAAAAACAGTAAAAAAGGGGCCTTTGGTTTGTAAACGTACACTTATGTATATAGAATTTGGCCAGAATAATCAGTAGATTTATGATATATGCCTTTTCCTCAGATTTCTTGTCATAGGTAAAGAAACCAAATAAAACATGTTCATAAAATAATGAAAAATCTTGGTACAAAATCTCATTAATAAATTTGGAAACATCTTTCCAGAACTTTTTAGAGTACTGACAATGCCAGAAAAGATGGGGCACGGTTTCTGGTTGAGCTGTGCAAAAAGAACAATATATATTTAGGTCATCCTTAAATTTCTTGAGAAAATGCTTTACAGGGTAAAACTTGTGTATAATTTTGAAGGAAATCTCTGTAATATTATTAGTAATAAAGTGTTTATGAGGCAATGACCAAAGTGAGTGTGGAACTATGCACACTACTCACCCTCACTCGTTGCCATCTTGGCTACGTAGCGGAAGGGGAGGCACCAGCAACGTATGAAAATGGTGGCTGCGGTTACCATTGTTACAGCTAAAAGTAAAAGCGCGTTCATTTTTATTCATTTTTTAATCAAACTGAATTGAATTCAAGTAAACAAACGAGCCGGCAGACATTTTGGCGTGTGGCAATCGCGGTAAAATGTTGGCGATAATGCTACACCGGGTTGCAGTCCGCCATAAAAAAAAAAAAAAAAAGATGTCAAATGTAGCGATCGTCATTTCCGGCAAGTGCAGAACAGCGGTGATCAATTTGAGACAACACTACCCTGTCGAAATTCACGCACTACACAAGACAGTACAGAGTGTACTGCATGTAAGTGGAGTACTAACAGAAGTACGCGATTTGAGACACAGCAATAATGTTGAAGTTTAACATCTGTTTATCCATGTAACCACACTGCCACCTAGTGACCATAGTTAATGGGATTCTTGTAGCAATTGCATTTATGATTTTATGTAAGAAGTGTAGCAAGTATGTGGAGAATCAAACTGTGATTGAATGTAATTGAATTTGCTATCATTTATTAGTAGTATTGAATGTCTGCTTCTGACAGTTAATCATAATATATAATAAACTACTTAACAGTGTTTTGAAATATGAGTTGTGTTTAAACAATATGTTTGCTGGATGCTTTGATGTGAACCCTATTACGTACAAGTTATTGTTGTAATCACTATTAATTTGACATAGTGATGGGAAGTATGTGACTGCTGTGCGACATATAAAGGAAACAAAGGAAAGGATGATAATCAAGAGGCACAGCAATTTGGATGCGAAAGACTGCCTCTCCACCTCCAACACACACCCATACCTGAAGGTAAAATAAAACCGTTTTCCTTTGTCTGCTCTTCTTCGCTTTTCACTCTCAATCACTAAGGAGCCCTTAACTGCTTACCTAGGCTTCTCTTAGGGCTTGTGTCCATATAGCGTTTTTCTCTGGGAGAAAAGCGCTGGCAGGGTAGTAGGATGATGTGCTTGTGCGGTGAGAGAAAAAAAAAAAACGTTGTGCTTGAGTTTTGTTTCTATGACAACAATATCCTAACATTACATTAAGCTACGTTACACAGCTGACATGAAGCTTTGTAGGCGCGTAGGATGTTAAAAGCACAACACTCACCAGCAACATTCAGTGTCCGGCTGATCTGCTCCCACAAATGGGCTTTTCTGTCTCTGTTATATTTCTGTCTGACATATCATGAAGCTCAGGATAGACAGACACAACCAAAACAAGCTTCTCCTCCATTTTTTTGGTTACCAGGTTGACGAGTCCCACCCCATCTATGATTGGTTGCCTGAAAAGGAGCAACAGTGACGACACCAGCGCCTTTCTGAAAAGTTCAGAGATTTTCTAGAAGTACTTGGAGCAGCCACACAAATACGTCAGAGCGCTCTGAAAAAAGATGCTGGGTGCAGCGCTTTTTCTCTAGGCGACGACATGCTGTCATATACGCTCTCTCCTCATTGAGAATAATTGGGGGGGAAAAAAAAAAAGACGCTGGGGCTATATGGACACAAGTTTTGAATCTTCTCCAGAGTTTCTTTCCTTCTGCATCTTTTCTACCTCGTCTAAGTTGCTAAATTTTCACCTTTAGTGGAAGCAAGTCTAAGGGCATGTGTTTTTTTCTGAGCGTTAGCGTCTTTTTTCAATTGAAGCAGATCAGCCGGACACTGAATATTGCTGGTGAGCGTTGTGCTTTTATCACCCTACGTGTAACGTTAAGATATTGTTGTCATAGAAACAAAACCTGTCACCGCACAAGCACTTCTTCCCAGTGCTCCCCAGCGCCCTGCCAGCGCTTTTCTGCCAGAGAAAAACAATATATGGACACAAGCCCTAACTTCTTAAATATTCTTTTTGGACTTAAGTCAATCGCGTGTTGATAGTTTAGCTTTGTTGCCCGAGCAATACCACTTTCAAAGCTAACTAAAATGTATTTAAACGAATCTAGTAGGCCGATAGAAAGTTTAGCAGAGCTGCTTTCCGACTCCAGCTTCCAGTCTACGGATCAAGACTCATCATGTACAGTGCCTGCCTGCCGGCTGCCAAGAATAATTCTTACGGCAGTATTTGCATCAAAGCCTTTTGCATCCCCACGATAGCGGGCAACCAAGGAACACCAGAGAAAACGTCGCTGTCTGACTCAACTTGTTCTGCCACTTCCACGTTCCAGTGGGCAATACCTCGCTGGGAGGCTGTGAAGTAAAACTGGAGCTGAAGCAACAGTTTGGGGTTGCTCCTAGAAGACTTCGTCTAAAACCAACCTGCAAAAGTAGGCAAAATCCAATCTGCTGCTGTGATAAAGAGTTGATGTCGGATAGGAGGTTGAATTAGAACTCTAGTGTTCATTCATTCCGTTATATCTGAAATCACATACTATTGCCAAACAGAATAATCATTTCTAAATTGTCATTTAAACGACCCATTTCCTGTATTCATTTGATTCTGATTTCACGTCATATCATTATTAACACCTCTCTATTCAGTCTATTCACTTAATAATACATTTAGCTTATTTATCACCAAGTTTTGTCTGTGAATATTTCTTCAAAGCAGAAACTAAGGACCAATGTATTGAGAATTCACAATTCAGGTAATAAGACTAATGAATCTGATTTCTTTAATTTTTCCTTCGATTGAAGGTGGTGCTGCAGATTTTTATATGGGTGCAAATATTCAATTTTAGAGTAGTAATTCTGCTACATTTAGTATATGCAAATAAATGTCCATTTTAATCTCACCAAAATATCTATGTTGAGAAATTTTAATTCACACGTTATTAGTTCTAGCAGAATAAGTGATAATCAAATGAGAAGATTACTTACTCATATTCAGATTAGGGTTGAAAGTTTTCCTGTGCTTTAAACATATTACTTCCTAGGAAGTAAATCCCTGAGAATCCTAGGGAACTTGTTGGGTAGAAACTGCTGCAGCTAAAAAGTCGATCCAGTTATATAACAACTGCATTTCAGGGTCAGTATTTGGCTTTGACAGGTGTGTGGTAGCGTTAATGAGGATTGGAGAATTCGTCTTTGTTTCAGTTCATACAGTTGTCTTCAATACATGAACAGGCACACAGACACTCATATCCTGGGCTCCCAGATATTTTTACTGCGAAAAGGATAGACATGGCCAGAATAACATAACATCTATAAAAGACATCTGTGACAGGTATTTGAAAATGTAGAATGGCTCATCTTGCATTACTGGAAGATTTAGCAAACCATGTGCTCCGCAGGGATTGCATTTTCAGAGACCGCGCCGATCTATTTGGTGAGAGTACACAATGGCTTCTGAGTAGGTACCGCTTGCCAAAACAGATATTGCTTGATTCATGCCATGATTTGGGACCTGTGTTGGAGTGAGAAACCAAACACACGAAAGCCATTCCTGTGAACATCCAAGTCCTGTCCACGCTGGGGTTTTTGGCCACCGGCACGTTCCAGCGTGAGGTTGGAGATAGATCGGGCAATTCTCAGCCATCAATGAGCATGATTATGCCAAAAGTGTTGGATGCCATAATTTCCCTGGGCCCGAACTACATCCAGTTCCCTTACACGGATCCACGACAAGCCGAGATCAAACGGGGATTTCACGCCATCGCTGGATTTCCAAATATAATAGGAGCAATAGACTGCACCCACATAGCAATAAAAACACCATCACACAACGACTTCAATTATGTCAACAGAAAGGGGTTTCATTCCATCAATGTACAGATAATCTGCCATGCACATTTGGCCCTGTTAAAGGAAGGAACGCACAACTCCTTCATTGTGCAGAACAGCTCTGTGGTTTTGTTACCATGTAAGGTTAAATGGGGGTGTTTCTGAATGCAAATCACCCCCAATGTACACGAGCGTGGTGGTTTAGAACATGTGGGATTTATTAACACTGATTACATACTGGTGTGTGTACGACCGTTGTACGCATGTTTGATAAATATCAATTTTTTTTGTACTTATGCACGTTCTAAATTTTCTTCGTATGACAGAATTTAGAACCTTTTCTACGCAATGTTAAATGAGGGGCCCAGGATCTCAAATTTCCGTATTAAGCTGCAATCAACTTTACGCTCATACAATACGTACCCAACAAAACAGTACAGTGGTACACCAAAGACAAACTAAGTAATGAATTACATACAAGAAAAATAAAAGATATGTAAAATATAATATAATATATAAACATTTTACAATGTGTTCAAGTCCAGCCCACTGCAACCCTGAACTGGATAATTCAGCAAATTGATGGGTTAATAGAATAAGTTCATCATGTTTGTTTACTCTTAATTACTGTTGTAGTACTGCAGTATAGGGCCATCAGTTTTTATTCAAAATTTCATTCAAATGAGGGAAAAAATGTAATGACCTGTTCAGATTCTAAATTTGCAGTCTATTAGCCACTGTTTGAAGTAGTTTGCCTTGTGGTTCAGCAGAGGGCATTCTTAAAACTTAGTATCAGCCTGACACATCATATGCCCTATTGACCTATCAGTAAACTAAGCTAATAAATAATAGAGGACACTAATGAGCAAATCGTGCTGATCGGATAAACACGGCACCAAAGCATCTGAGAAGCAGTGTGGAAGTATTTTGGCTGTTTTTGTTGACTTTGTAAAAAGCAACCTCACTCTGCGACAACAATAAATCTGAGGACTCACCTGTTAGCATGCCACCAAAGTGAGGCATTGGCTGCACCAGAAACAAGTGAAGCAACGTCAACTGTACAGCCTAGTCTGACTGCCTACTTTTTGCCACACTCATCCTCAGGAGCCTCACTAGAAGCTCGTAAAAAGGCCATCACTGATAAGAAAGCAAGATTTATATGCAAGGATATGCGGCCCATTGGCATTGTTTCGGCAGAAGGTTTTCAGGATGATGACAGAACTATAGAGTTATACAATTTCAAGTCGCACCACAATCTCAAGACACAGTATGATGCCACACAGGAAAATATATAGACTATAGTGAAGGATAAGACACTCTGACCACCAACGGATGGAGATTACCATAACGCTACATGGAACTTGTTTTTGAAAAAGTGACAGTCCTACTGCAATATTCATACCTGCAAACTCGCAAGAGGTGAAAAAGGTGACATGTTTGTAAACTCAACCCCTGTAGGGGGGGTCTGGGGGCATCCTCCCCCTGAATAATCTTTTGTGATTTTAACATGTAAACGAAGCAATGACGGACATTAAAATCGGATAACAATATGGACGCAGTGGGAGTTAGCCTTAACTCCGCAAGATGATTTTAATTCTGAACTGTAACGTTGTAATCATAGACTGTATGGTTGTATGGCTCTGAGACGTTGACGTGCTGATGTACTGCGGTAAGTGTATTGCCTCATTTCCGGTTGCCGGTGCTTCTGTGTTACTGGTTGTGTACTTTGCTGCTCCAGCTAAACTCAGTTAATTTTGTTATATTCTTCATTATAGCGGCTAATTACCCGCTATATACTTAAGCGTACACAAGTTCTGCTTAAGCACTCATAGCTCTCTCCTGTTAGCGACTTTCCACTAACCCCACAGCTGTTTACACGCTGTTCAGTTGCTAGCTACTGTACTTTAGCTTAGCAGTTAGCGGTGCTCGGTGTGTCAAATGTTCAGTTACTCCTTTGCCTCCTTTAGCGATAATGGTACTTGTAACAAATGTAGTTTATTCACCGCGTTAGAGGCGAGGCTTAGTGAGTTAGAATCGCGGCTCCGCACCATGGAAAGTCAGTCAGCTGTAGCTGGCCAGCCCTCAGCCGGTGCGAGCCGACCAAAGGTAGCTTCTGCTAGCCGTCTCCCG
>LKNJ01007802.1:0-11019 GCA_002120245.1 Maccullochella peelii | reverse complement strand
TTTGCTGCTTTTCTTTGTCATGTATGGCAGTAAATGAAGAGTCTTTGGCTTTTGGACTGTTGGTCGGACAAAAGAAGACACCTGAAGACGTCGTCACCTTGGGCTCTGGGAAATCGTGATGAGCATTTTTCACAATTTTTTGATATTTTATAGACTAAACGATTAATCGTGAAAATAATCGGCAGATTAGTCGATAATAAAAATAATCGTTAGTTGCAGCCCTAGTTCCTACCTCAGACAGAAAAGACTTGAATTGTCCATGTAGTCTTATATTAAAAAACATGGAGTGTGTGTGATTAAAATGAATAACCTTTTCAGGATTCATTTCATTATTTTTCAAAAATATGTCAGCATTGATATGAATGAAGATTCTGGTAGGAGGCCAATGACTAGAAACTGTAGGTCAACACTTTCCATCCATCACCAGCCAGATGCACAGTCCTGCCAATGGTTTCACACTATTCCACTGATCTACAGGAGGCGTTAATGTGCCAAGAACAGCAGCAATGTGCCCACAGTCGCAGTGAAGAAGAAGACTGCTAGCAAGTAGACATGAATGTAAAAACAATGCTGGTTTCAAAAGTTTCTAAAAAATATTGGCTTTACAAATGTTTTATGAGGAGGGAAATGCATTCAACACATTTGTTAGGTGTCAAGGACACACACAGTGTGTTTTGGTGAGAAACACTGAATGTAAACAGAAATTTTGTTTGTTTACAAGAAAACCCCACAGGGCGCCTTTAATGGGGAGCCGACAGTGCTGGAAGACACAGGTGATGTTACACTGTCGGGGGGTGATGAAGATGTCCCCCTGGACACCACTAGCATTAAGACTGAGGCAGCAGTTGGAGTGTGAGAAATTTTTTGGCAACTACTAGTACTACTAATAATTGTAGTAGTTGTCAAGCTTAAAACAGTGAAGTCGGGAGGAAAAAAATCCTGTTGTCAAACTTCTCAATAAACTGGCAGCCATGATGTAGTCTACAATTGTTGGATCTCTGTAAACATAAAGAGTCGGTCTGGACCTGCTCTATATGGAAAAGTGCCCTGAGATAACTTTGTTATGATTTGGCGCTATATAAATAAAACTGAACTGAATTACAATGATACAGTGAACAGTGTAGAGTATTATTTTGAAATTACGTTTTTTAAAATTATTTTTATTTTAGTTGACGTCACATATGTACTCACATGTAACACTTTTAAACTCCAGATTCATAGTATTATGAGTATATTATGAGTATTAGAATTCTTTGGTCAAACAAGTGTTTTTACCCCTTTGGAGAAATCCACACTATCTGTATGTGACTCGCAGGACAGGCCTGGACCAGTTGTGAATTTCGTTTGTACCTCAGAGACAATTCTAAATAGGAGAAAATTGATAAATGCGACAAGTTCTCTTAAATCACTCATACCTCCAACTTAAGAACGAATCTGTTCCTATGAGTAGTTCTTGCATGAGGCCCAGTGTCTCTATCCTGTGTAAGAAAATGGCAGTAAACTACGTATTATAAAATCATGTATTGCTGTGATTTTGTTGTAGAATTACTACAAACACTTTGTGGACCAGTACATGGCATGCCCCATGAATCTATTAGGACATGCATATCTATCAAAAATTGGTGGACACAATTAACATACATCGTCCAAACAGTAGTGAAACTGTTGTTCAAGAGCAATATAAGATGAAACGTCAGAGGGACAGCGCTGCAGGTAATACTAATATGTTCTATATTGAAAAGGTGTTCAGCGTTTGATATTGTTTGTTTGAGATCCAACAAGTTTTCTTCAATAAGACTGATCCAATACCTGTGTTGACGTGTATGAAGTGTTAGGAACTGTGAATTAGAATTGATGGGTTAAAACCTGGTTGTTACAGTTGCCGATGATTAGTGCATCTGCAAGGACGAGCTGTCCAACCACCATGCCTTGTTCCAGTGGAGGCGCACTTCCCTCCTGCAGCCGATTGCTGGTGACGACGACAGAATTGTTGTCATTCAGAACCACCACTGGATCTGCCTGTTTTACAAATGGAGAGAAACTCCAGTGAGCCACAGCTGATCCAATGTACCAGGCAGCAGACATCTCACAAAAGGGACGTCTTTATTTACCTGGCTGTCAGTACAGAAAGATGAAATGCTGCATTCATGTTTTCATTTCAGTAACTAACTTCAACCCTCAATTTGTCTTGCCTGGTACAGACCACACAATTGTGGGTTTTTTATTATTATCTTTTAATACGATACATCAAGAACTCACTGGACCTCAGGACAATCTAATCAAACTATGTGCATGACGGATAATAAAATAGACAACATTGAAAGTAATGAGTTGTGTTAAAATTTCAGGGCTGGTTACCTCTACAAAAGCTGCCACTTCCTGCAGAACCAGGTTCCATTCCAATTGATCCTCTGTGTTGAATCGCTGTGTGTAATCTTCGATCTCATCGGATAACTCCTGCAGGTAGCAGACAGGTATGAAGTTCCAGATGCAGTCATGCAAATTTACAAATACAAACACTTTTTTCACACTGCTGCAAAAGTTTGACTTGTGCTAGATTTGTAAAATAAGGTATCATACAAATTTCATGAGGCAGCCTAACTTGCCCCAGTATTCCGAACGGGGAAATTGGAAGCTGCCATCAAAGCTTTGAGTTTGCTTGTAAAGCCAGTTTCGATGTCTCACTAAGGGATACACCCCCCACGTATTCTCAGAATAAGCCCAACAGTCGTGTTGTTGAATCCACTTGCCAAAGAGCTGCTTGTGCTGGGATATAATGAGGAATTGGAGACAGCGGGAAAGGAGTTTCTGGTGTCACATGACGAAGAGGAGGACAATTCTTCCCTCATTCCCCATATTCAGACTGTCAATTCTCCTGTTTAGCTGCCTAGCCCCAGCCCTTAGCTCTGCCTTAGCACGGACATGCACAGCATGTGCCAATGTGGCATGAGGAAACTGCTGTAAAGGTGGGCCATGACATTTTCAGAGGACTTTGGGAGGCAGCTGGATTCGCGAGATCACACGAAAATCCATCTTTCCAGGCTTCAAGATATGCACTTGTGGCCGAACCACAGTGGTTCGGACCAATCAGCGTCCTATGAAGAACTACTGGCAGCTACAGGCGTGATTTAGGAGTGACAACAGCGACTGTTTGAAAACAACAATGGTGGCTCCTAAAGAGGTTAGCGTAGATGCTGCTATAGCATCTGATATATCAGAACTGGAAAGGATTTCTTCATTGAAAGAAGAGCAAAGAATGCCAATGAAGGCTTTTCTCTTTTTTGCTCTTCTCCCGACTGGCTTCAGCTTCGTCATATGGTTTGTTGATCTGATTGGCTGAAGTTAGCCTGTCCCAGGGCCACCATAGATTGTTTGTGTTGAGACAAACCTACTTCACTGCTGGCACACAGTTTTCGTGCAATCCACCACTCTTTGTCCAGTGTAGCTGGAAGTTACTAGGAAACTACAGCACTCTCAAAAGACAGATCTAAATGACACGGGAGGCCGGTCCAGCACTGGTTTCTCATATGCATTTACCATACCAGTGACTCTCAGTAAATGAGCTATACATCACGGGCTAACCCGACTACCGTTCAGCTAATGGACAAGTTTTCATACTCCTTAGAAAACCAGGGTTGTACAAGTAACAAGGTTTTGATCGTTCAGCATGCTCCAATAAAAAAAAAAAAATAAATAAAAAAAAAAAAAAAACTTTCTTCCATACCTTCACCAAAACTTTGACTAGGTCCATCTTGTTCAGCAGTAAACAGACGACTATGTAGCGAGCATAATATCGAAGCTTCTTCACTACTAATTCTGGCCTGATAAAAGACAAGAGAACACAATATGAACTTGTAAAGTCAAACTACTACAAAATACACATTAAAAGATGGGCACATATCAAGCGCTGCTCGTTAAGACTACTGATGACACCTTATGGCTCACTTTTCAATCTGAGTATTACAGTTAGCATGTTTGTGTATTTTTTGCATACAACGGATCATGTTTGCTTGCTTGCCAATGTCTGTGGTTGAGGAATTTAACGAGTATGTCTGATGATATTCTATTTTCATCTTGTCAACAAATCCCTTGACAACAAAACCAACAATGAACTGATTCTACTAACAAGTACTGTCTGTGTGTGTGTGTGTGTGTGTGTGTGTGTGTGTGTGTGTGTGTGTGTGTGTGTGTGTGTGTGTGTGTGTGTGTGTCCACTGCTGTCCAAAAAGTATTAAACACACATCAGTGAGCCACACTGTTGCACTGGGTGTTCCTTCATCACCATAAACACACACTGTAGTTTATTTGGACTCAGTCTCACATACAACCCTGTTGCCCCAAATACTCACTAGAGTACCAAATGTGAATTCATCCGCTGCTGAAAATAGTCCCCAACTAATGCACTATTTCTTCTAAGATTTGCTTAAAACCACAGCGGCGAACAGTTTTAGGAAATTAATAACATATTTATGACATGATCTTAAAGATTCACATCTTCAGTAGGAACCAGTGAGCTTGCAGCTGAAAGCCATCGTCAGAACAGGGAAGTCAGAAAGTATTGAGAGACTTCTTTTCATGGGATTTGTTGACAATAACAAAAATATAGAATATTGCCAGTCGTATCCTTTTAACAAAACCGTAGACTTTCAAGTTACTGCACATATCTATATTCTACAGAATGAAAAAAGTGGCATTTGGCAGAAAACAAAAGAAATCTTTAAAAACTAAAAAAAATAATTCATTGAAATTGAAAAAACGTACCTGTCCTCTTTGTTGACCTGAAAGTAGTAGGAGCGCTGACGGATGGCTGAGTAGAACGAAAAGGCCTCATTCAGGTAACTTGTTTCTGAGGTACGAAGGCTGTCAATCAAGAATAGAAAGTAGAAGGTGTGTTACTATCTCTGGAGTGGAGCACTTTTCAATACATTGATAACATTTTATTAATTTACACCAAATCTACAAATTTTAAGTGACAAACAGCATAAACTTACATTTGAGGAAGACTGTTTTTTTGATTAGAGTTTTGCAGTAAGATAAAAATTAGACAAGTCAATATTAAATTCAGGAAACGTGTGGAGTCCTCACTAAAATCCATGGGTCAATCACATGTTGCCTTTAACTCACAGCACATGCCCAACAATTTGCAATTAAAAACACTCTGGCTGCAGATTTGTGATGCTGTGTGTTATTTCGTGCCGCTCTGCTCCTTCCAGAGAACAATATGATTTCCATTTGTTGAGCGTGTTGTCATGCGTCACTATGATAGGTTCAGCCTCACTGGCTGAGAGTGTATTTATTAATCACCACACCCTCACATGTATATTCACCTTCATCCAGCCCTTTCACACATTGCACTGATGCACTGACATGACAGCGAGAGCGCTAAAGACCTACAGCTTCGCACTTGCTTGTGCGATTAAAATAAGGCCCTCAGTGTTTCTCACCAAACACAATGGGCCTCATGCAAGAACGTTTTCGTATTCTCATGCTAAATTTCTTACTTTTTTCTGTGAGGTTTGCTCCAAGTCAGATTCACCAAACTCTCTTAACTAAACAAACTTGTGGTAAATCCCTAGTTCAGCCTGAGCCTGATGAATGCCACCTGTTCCTGAGGAAGTGAACGTTTGTGAGATTTCATCATTAGCATAATCAAAGTTTAATTCAAGAAAATGTTACCAAAGAGTAAAAAGAAGAATTTCATGGTGTTAGGACCTGAAAATATTCAGACGAGTGCTGTACTGTGACAGAAACAGAGAAGGAATGGTTTTACATGAAGTTAGATGCTAAAAACATCTTTCTAAAGCAAAGCAGTCCATGACTAACATGAGAGGCAATTAAGAGGATGTGAAAATCACAGAGATATTAGAGAAGTGAACATCATAGCCAAAGGTGATGCATACTGTCGGGTGCAACAGAGGATGATACTGGACAGAGAACTGCATGAAGACCAGCAGCTGTCGTGCCTCAAGTGGAAGAATTTTCCTAAAAACTACTGAACTGAAAGTTCCTGTGCCAAAATATGCCAATTATGAAATCATAAAATCTAAAAAACCTCTCAGTAAATTAGCAAGCTATGATGATGATAATATGGTGAAGAGAATGTTCATTTTGTATTATGTTTATTTTAGTTAGACATTTTATTTTAGTTCATTTCTGCATCAAATTTAAACTCTAAATACATAAGATTTAGGCATTATGATTCTTATGTCAAAAGAGTTGGCATTCGCCTGTGGAGAAAGGCAGAGTGTAGATGACTCGTACGACAGGTCAGGACAAGTTTCGTTTGTACCTAACAGTCAATTCTACGAGAAAATAGGTGAATTCCACATAAGGACAAAGGCGTCTGACAAACACACTTTCCTTCCACAATGAAAATGTTACATTCTGCATTGTTTGCCAGCTACCAGTGTTCTTCTTTCCTGTCTTTGCCAGCGCATTGCTACATTTCTTGTCGCATTTTCGCTGCCAGCTGTCAATCAGTGGGATAATGTGAAACTTATAGGCGTTCTTGTGCGCATGCACGAGCCACAAACACAAACAAAAACCTTGCTCCAAAGTGTTAATAGTGGTCAAAAAGTCCACAAGGTACATTTAACATGAGTCATTTTCCACGTGGGATGTCCTGGTGGATCAGTGGACCATGATCACATGTATGATGTAGCCGTAGAATTATTCATCATCGGGCTCCTTATCACACTACAATGTCGTGGGTTAGAATTTAGCTCAGGACATTTGTCCATATTTCTTGTCTCCCTACACTGAAAACTATCCAACATAAAATGGAAATATGTGAGCAATTTTTTTTCCACACATTAACTCTGGCCACTCAGCCCTGCACATAAATGTTTGTTGAAATTCAATTTGCCTTAATTAGTTGTACCATGTTTTTGAATATTTGTTTTAATTCTATTTAACTTACAGTAATGGATGATTGGAGAATGAATCATTCAGTTACACTATTAAATTAATGTAGTGTATTTTTGTTCCTACACCCCCTGGCTGCCCCACCTTTTGACCTTCCCTCTATTATCAATAACTGTTTAAAAACAGACTACAGTGAGACAGTGATGTGTGTGGTCGAGACATAGTTTGACTTACTAGTAGTGATAGTAAAGCTGCCCAATTTTGGATGCAACTTCCCCAATCTGCCATCTCTTCAAGCCATACCGAGTGTCCAGAACCTGCCTGTCAATAAATGAAAACATGAGCACTAGACAATGAAATAATTCAACCAGAGTGTGACAGAACATCTGGCAAATGACAGTGTGACAGTCATTTACATGTGCATAAGCATTTGTGTTAATGAACTAAGAAACATATACTGTGTCACACTTTGGCCCCATTTAGATTCATTTGCATCACATTTGATGGGAATATGGCGAACAGCGCTGTATTTTTTGTAAACCCATGTAAGGTTTTAAATTACTACATGGAGGAATCACATCCTCCAAACACAATATAGTTCCCTCATTCGTGCTGCTGAGGTCATTCAACTGCAACTACTGAATCATAATGAAACCCTCCATTTGACTGGTGATTTGACCCTGAACCACATACCTGACACACGGCACTCTTCATTCACCTATTCTAACTTGGAGAACAATGTGAACTAATAAGAGATGGAAATAACCTGTGCTGCTGCTGGAATTTCCACAGCTTAGTGTAGACATCAAATGTCCGTCCAAAGTAGGACTGCCACTGCTTGTGTCCATACTGAGGAAGGTCTCTGCAGCAAAGAGCACAATAAAGGTCAAAGGAGGAGAGAAAAGACAGTCACATACATAACATCTTTAAATGCTCTCAGCTCTACAGACTGCAATTAAAGGAAAAGTCATATATATGGGACATACAGTTGTTAGCAGTCATGGTGCTTTAGTTCCTCAGGGTCTGGAGGGTTTTCAGACTTTTTTCTGACACTTTAAACATGATCACAGTGAATGGGAGTGTATTTTGGAATGTCCAAGGAAGAGACCTGACCCTTTAGTTCTTTCAAGTGAAGCACACTTAAAAGAAAATGCATATTCACATAAAAGTGAATGCATTCAAATACAAACACATTTGATGGACACTTGTGCTAAACACTGGTACAAATAGATGTTTGGACTCACACTTTAATCACTTGGCTTTATGACCTGTAGATTATTCTACATAGACAGTTTGGAGTAGTTTAGTGTCCATTTTGCCCTTTGTAGAAGTCAAGAACCAAATCCCAGTTCTATTCCCAATTTCCAATTCATAATGTCAATATGTAACCTGCTACTTGACACATGGACAGGAGAACTTTCACAAGACAAACGTTACCCCCAAAACAGCTCTGCATTAAGACTGCTAGTGGCCATGTGCCTCAGTGTCAGTTGAGATATTCAAAGTTCTAAAAGTTTACTCATGGTGCCAAAATGACTCTGGACGCAATTGGAGAGACCTTCAACCAATCAGAGCAACGAAACGTGTGACGCAGCGGAAGTACAGCAAACACATCTTTCTTATCAACAACAGCTTTAAGTGCAGTTGTTTGTTCTTTTAGAGAAAATATACCGTCCAGTTCCTTTAATACTGACGGGAAAGCGGATTGAGAATGCTCCACATCAACGGCAGCCATCTTGGATGTTCCGGCACTCCTCTGTACAGTCAACGTATCAAACCTGCCCCATATTAGATAAACGGTTGTGATTGGCCCGACCCGGGGCAGGTCAGCTGCAAATCTGTCTGAATGGGAGGGAGACCAGACATATCTGCCAGAGCAAATAAAACATGAGCTAGCAGATTTGTCTGGTTCCCAGGGTAAGAAAAATTTTTGGTTACCAAAACAATCTATGTTTTCAAGTATTTAAACCTGCAAAAGCGATTTTTTGAGCAGCAGAAACAATTGTGAACACAACAATCCCATCATCACCTTTTAAGTTCATATGTTGATAAGATGATAATAAATTGCTTATTTACACATCCAGTTGTAGAGCAACATTCATCTGGAGTGGTGTTTCTGTCCACCTGGCAAATGTAAGTCCAATATTCACTCCCTTTTAGCTCTGTTTTTGGTCTCGATCAACTCCTGAGGGAAATATCTGGCTCTTCTCTCTAACTGTGTCTGTCTGCTGTTTGCTGTCCAGTGGGTTCTGAAAGCTTTTTCTCTAAAAACAGCCACCTGCTGCAGCCAAAAACAACACCATGAGAGCAGTGAGAGTGAACCAGAACAGTAAAGTTGTGGGTCGGACAGCTAAACAATGAGCTGAAACTCACTATAAAGCTCTGTAAAGCTGAGGGGAGCTACAGGTTCAGGTGATAATTCTCTGTAGGTTGATCACTACAAGCGACCCCTTTCACAGTGTCTTCACATTTTCATTTGATACATTGTTATTATAAAAAAAACCAGCTTATAGCCACTTTAAGGTCTAAAATTTAAAGTGAGAATTTTGTCACAATAGGATTATATCGCCTGTGTCACTACCAACTCTATACACTACCCATACCTTCCACTATCTAGGGGGACACACCAGGGGATGCCCGTTATCTCCACTACTCTTCGCCATAGCAATTGAACCGCTCTCTATAGCACTCAAGGCCTCACCCCATTTTCAAGGCATCATGCACTATGGTGTTGAGCGTAGGGTATCCCTTTATGCAGATGATCTTTTGCTCTATACAACAAAACCGGTGTCTTCCATCCCCCCAAATGAATCTATCCTAGGGGACTTCATTTTCAGGTTACAAACTACATTTTCAGAAAAGCAAATGTTTCCAAATTAATACTTTGGCCCAAAAACAAACAGTCTTTAATTCCTTTTTGTCTGTCTAAGCCGGGCTTTAAATATCTGGGTATCAAGATTTGAGGCCAACTTTGCCCCACTATTAGCCAACATGAAGTCAGACTTTCAGCGTTCAGCTGTCTACCCCTTTCACTCTCAGGAAAAGTGCAATGTGTTAAGATAAACATCTTACCCAAGTTTCCATACGTTTCCACTGCCTTCCTCTATTTCTACCCAAGTCTTATTTTCACACACTGGATCAGGCAATCACTACATTTATTTTGGGGGTAAAAGTTCCTAGAATCAGTAAAGTTATTTTACAGAGACCAAGGAACTGTGGCAGTCTCAGGCTCCCTAATTTTATGCACTACTACTGGGCTGCCAACATACAAAAACTTATTTACTGGTTAAAACCCCTGAGACTAACCGGTGTAGCCTAGAGGTGCAATCATAATCTCCCTCCCGCTACTCCTCAAATACTTTGGTGCTGTGCCGTCATTTTAAGTTTTCCTCAGCGTTGAGTCTGGGGCCTATCAGCAATAAACACTTATTCACTCCTTCCATTTTGGGCTCAACCTTTACTCTCTGGAGCAGATTGGGTATCAATCGTTTCAAAAACCTCTATGAAGGTGACATTTTTTCTAGCTTTGACTCTCTGTCTCAAATTTAGCCACGTTCATATATGTTCCGTTACCTTCAGGTCCGTCACTTCATATGTACAAAGTTTGATTTCTTTCCCAGGCCCCCTCAAGAATCATTAATGGAGGGCCTTTTTAAGCCGTCTCCTACTCAGAGGGGGCTTATATCTGAAATGTAACCAAACACCATGTCTTTGAACAGTGACACAGTCTCCAAGTCAAAGTCCAGATGGGAGAGAGAACTGGGAGTAGAGCTGGCGGGGGATTGGTGGAAAGTGGCATTAGATGGGCTGAATTCCTCGTCATACTGTGCGCAACTCAGTTTGATCCAGCTAAAGGTGGTGCACAGAGCCCATTTCAGTAAATCTAAACTGCAAAAAATTTACCCTGATACCGAGCCCAAATATGATCTACAGGCAGACCTCTCACATATGTCCTAGTCTTGCCCAAAGCTTGGAACATATTCGATTTTTTATGTATTCTCAACGTTGTTGAATAGTAGTTTACAGCCTTGCCCTTCTTTTCCACCTTTTTTTTGTAATGTGTGTTGTTGTGTTAGTTGGGGTGGAAGGGTGGGTGGGAAAAGAGAATATTAAAAAAAAATTGTGTTTATTGTTACAGTAATATATATATCTAGA
>LKNJ01007801.1:0-11020 GCA_002120245.1 Maccullochella peelii | reverse complement strand
GGGATAAACCCACTAGCGATAGCCTTAGAGGGCTGCGCCTATACTCATAGAATCTGGAGTTACAGTACGTAACTAACATTCTGCTGAATAATGCATCCACTACTCGCGTTTCTCTCCCGACACTGAGGAATCAAATGCGGTCAATACATACTTTTGGCTAGACAGTGTGAATTTCACATGTTACACTCACCTGGTATCAGAAAGGAGGGGATGCAATTCTCAGCAATAATGCCTCCACACTGTAACTTTATTTCTGGAGATCTATGAATCAAACGGTTTTGATCAGCACATATTTTGGGACATTTTGACTGGACAGTGTGAATTTCATGTATGTAGAATAATGCATTCACCCCTTCAACTCTCAGATAGGTCATTATCGCTAACTATAGACTTCATCTCATTTATCATCATGATGAACCCGACAAAGAAGATTATATCATTTTTAAACAGCACTTTGCCTTAGAAATCATTACAATGGCTGGTAGTGTTATGGGGTCTGTCCATTATAAAGAGAACTGGCTAACTTTCACGTGATTTAGTTAACGTAACGTTAATGGAACATAAACTAACGTTCAGAGCTAGTTACGTTAGCTACATAACGTTACTAGCTAGCTAACGTTACCCGCAATAGAAAGACACCTCACTAGTTTACTGCCATTCAAATAGATAAAGTGTAACGGGTATTCACTCTAACTTAAGTTAATGTTAACGCCTAACGCTACTTCCGTTTCAAATAACGTTAACCATAGACGTGTACGGTCACATCATACGAAGAAAAGTATTCGATTTTATTATAAGACCATTTCAGTCACGTAAGTTAGTAGTAGCTAATAAAACCTTTATGTCTATATTTATTTTACCAGCGAAAACAGCATTATGTCAAAAGGAGTCTTCACTTTGTACGGCTTACCTTGTTAGCTACGTAGCTGTGTCTACTGTGTTTTGGTGTTGTACTATGACAGACTGAAACTAACTGTGATGGGCGGTGCCCAGTGCGCTCGTTTCACCTTAGAGGGACACCCGTCAGTCTGCTGCGTACAAGAGCAATACAGTCATCATTTTGCAGATTTAAAACAGCTGCAAATACAAATAGCGAAATGTTATACACCATTCGGTGTATAAAATGGTCACAAACACAGCTACAAAAAAGTGGACATTTGATTAAATATTAAAGATGTGGAGACGTTGTGTTCATTGAGAAAGCCATGCAGTGAACCCAAAGGCCTATTTTTCCCAGTCAAAAAGCCTTCCACCTGGACTTAAACACCAGTCTTTGGCCAAAGCTGTGATAGTCAAGACAATAAGGGCGCATCGACTGAGCATAAATATCCCTCACAACCACTAATATGAACAATAAGAGAGGAGAACTGGGGCTCAGTGCTGTGGACATTCATGGACACAACGTCCACATTCACCTGTTCCAAGGCTGAAACCCAGAGGGTTTTCTGACCCCCCCAACAGTCTTGGTACTGTATAAGCATCCAGAGACTACAGATACACATTAATTCAATGGCAGTACTAGAATGTTATTTTATTGACTGTTCCATACAGTGTGTAATGTATTTTGTTAGAAAGCTAGATAAACCTAAATGTAGCTTCTCAGACTGTGATGTGACTTATGTCTACCAGTTGTGACATAATGGTTCATTCATCAGAGTAATACCACAGCCACAGAGGAAGCAACATCTTCGTGGTCAGTTTAGTCTCTTTGCAATAAACATCGATCAGCTCTGACAGCACTGATGGAAGTGGAGAAAAAGATATATTTGACTAAAAATCTCTTGTTTTCACAGTAGGGTGCAGCAGATGCTGCCTGGTACATCTCATTGATCTGCCATGTTACAATAGCTCTAACTAGAATGACACTTTTTAAAACTGTTATAACACACATTCCCTCAAATTCAGTCAGCAGGTTCCAAAAACCCACAGTATCGGGGCAAAATCACATCATCTTTAATCGCATCATCATAAACTTTGCTCTGATGTACAGAACCAACCAGGACTTGTGTCAACAAGGTCTGAAAGAAGAGTGTCACATCAGCGTGATGGTGCTGACACGACCTGTCCAACGCCTGACCACAAGCCTTTCCCAGCTCACTGCCCAGACAGACAGACCTTCCTCAGATGATTTGAAGATTAAGTTTGACATAAAACTTGTCTCTAAGAATGTCGGTTACAGCAGCGAGAGATTGTTCAAAGTAACAGCAGAGAAAAGACTGTAAAAACATGTATACAGGAAAGAAATAGTGACATTTAATCAACGTCATACCAACATGTCAGGTGTTACATTTGTAGTCCAAAGAGTATATTCTGATTACTTTTATTGGGATTGCTTGGTGTTATCAGACATGCACTATACAAGCTAGTGTCTCTCTGTCACAGCAGCTCCTCTTTTATGAACTATAAATCAAGTCAAAACAAATTTAAAACATTACTGAATTCCAGTTACAGATTTGAAGTTAATTATATATCTTTTTATTGTTTATTTTTAATGTTCATGCACGTTCAGGAACTTTTAAAACATTACTGAAAATTCCAGTCACAGTTTCGTTGTCATTGTTCATTGATCTGCACCATTCCATACAGTAAATACAGAAAGAGGGTGCAGGAGATGCATATAAGCAGTAAATATGATCTATTTAGGTTCATTTAATCTTTCTAGGACGGGCCAAAAACACTCGACACATTAGGAGGTTTCAGCTTGTAAGAATTGAAGAAGGAGGCCACTTGATTAGGCAGCTCGGCCAGGACGCTCTGGGCAAGGGCCACACTGTTTCCCTGCAATAACAATGTTACAAGGATAAGAGCTAGCCTTAGCCATGTTTAGGACCATGCTTGCTCACAGTAAAATGTGTATGTGTCTGTGCTATTGACAGCTCATGCTGACTAATGAAATCAAAGGAAGGCTAGAGAGAAGGCAGGTGGGCAGGGTGGTGTTAAATTCATGTGAAGAGCAATTAGCAGGGAGGGGCAGTCGGAGCTATTGTCAACAACAAAATGAACATAAAACTGAATTATGAAATGTGTCATTTTACATATATCTTACATTTACTTCCACATCATTGAACACCTGTTATACAAAGTGATACTGGATTCTGACATATTCTCTGATGAATTCTCTGATACGGCAGTATAAAGGCAAGGGCTGCCTGCTGCTTACTTGGAAGTTTCTGAAGGGCACAAACTGGACAATGTCTCTTGAGGCGACATCGCCGCTGGGCGAACACAGTAATTTGTCATCACTGTCAAGGAACTCCATTGCGCTGAAGTCTGCCCCGCCCACGCCCACTATGATGATAGACATGGGCAGACGAGAGGCCTCTACAATAGCAGTGCGTGTCCGGTCCATGTCTGTGATCACTCCATCTGTGATGATGAGCAGCACAAAGTATTGCTGCAGACGGAGGGAGGAAACTAATTAGACAATGTCAGATATAAAGTATACAAAGACCCAACCATTTCTGAGTTTGTTAATATGATCTTAGAATATTATCTTATTCCTAGTTTAATTAAGTAAGCAACAAATGTGTTTACCTTTTAATGAATTTGATTAGATTTTTTTGATAGAACATGTTTGAGTGGTAATAAAGAGAACAAAGGGGCTAAAGCATCAGTTTGGATCATGTGAACTAGGAAAACAACAGGTATCACCTATAAATTGTCAAGATTTCTATCAGCTAGTCTGGCTCTCAAAACTGAGTCTAACAACTATTTGATTGAGGAATGTCCTGAGATTGTACATTGACCACTGAGTATTTAAACAATTTTTCTTTTGAGAAAAGACTTTGGCTACCTACTGAGGCCATATTCTGCCGGATGGCTTGTCGGGCGAAGCAGGCTACATGGTTGATAATCGGAGAGAAGTTGGTGGGGCCCCAGAGCTTCAACTGAGGTAGACACTGTCGGTAGGCATGCACCACACCCTCTATGCCTGCAACACACACACACACACACACACACACACACACACACACACACACACACACACACACACAAGTATAAGGCAGCACCAATGCTGCATTACTGAATACCTTTTAACAGCCAAACACGATGTTGTGACGAGGTTTGACTTACCTGCGCAGAATGGATTTGCTGGATTGAAATTGATAGGAAACTCATGGGAAACCTGTAAGCATGATTCATAGACACTAAATATACAAAAGCTTCAGAATACAGTCCATGACAAGTTTACACCAACTTCTGAATTTTAAAGTGGAACAAGTCAGAAAAACACTGCACAATTATAAGAAAGAAAGTTTGAAATTACTTTGAAACATATTTAAGACTGTTCTCGGTCAGAAATATAATTTAAACAGTTGGATGTAACTGGGTTTGCTCTGCACTCTCTGCTTTGGGGTATTTTTGGGTTGGTGGTGCTGGCACCTGACCTTGTCTGGGGTTCCCAGGCCAGTGGCCCTTCTCAATACCCCAGAAATGTGAAAGCACAGTGTGCTTGTCTATAGTATGAGTGTAACCTGACTGAGTCATTAAATGTCTGATGTCAAGTTTGTATAACAATGGTTAGGATTTTAAACGTTTTCTAGACTTTGTTCATACCTGCCAGGAGGGAGGGACCTGGGCTCCAAAACCAAACACAGGAAACATCTTGTTACTACACAGAAAGACAGAAAACATAAAGGTATAGGTATAACATTAATAGTACACATTAAACAAGTTACACCAGACAATAAATTAAAGCTGTAAAACTAAATCCAGTCTCTGCAATAGTTTCAAACAGAGACTTAAAAGTGGTAAGATAATGTAGGATGAAGCAGAGTTTGAGTTTACCTGTCATAGTCCTGGATGACATTACCCACTGCCCAGATGGCTGTCAGGTATTCATTATAGCCTTCGGGGTTGATGTAGTGGAGGGACTGGGGAGTGCTGGGGTCCCCGTTAGAGCCTGTGAAGTCAATGGCAATCTGGCCCGTGTCAGAGAGAGGATAAGGATCAAGATGTATTGAGCTGCTCACTGACCAAATGTAAATGAGAGATACATAACACAGTACAGCAAATACCAAACTTCTGCAAGTTTCAGAGAGGCGTGACCTGGAAGTAGTTTTAGGGCCATTAAAAATTTAAATAAAACTATTTATTTGACAGTTAGTATGTGTGGTCTGCTGACATGTGAACAAAAGTATTCAAGTTCATGTCAACATCTTGTGTTTGACATTTCCAAACTCACAGTGAAGTTGATTTGACAACCCCCCATGACATAATCCAGGAAGGTATACTCCTTCAGCACCTGAAAGAGTAAACATTACGTGATGCAATAAACATCAGCGAGAGTGGTAACATATGTATAATGAGTCAACAAGAGTTGTTTCTGGTTGTCTTAAAAATGCATGGTTTAAAAATGAATGAAAAGATTGCAGAAAGCTCACAGTGAGAAAATAGACTGAAATCAAGGCAGAGTAAGATGTCTTAAATTTCCTCATTTCTAAATCATTACCTGGCAGCTCTTGATGCAAATGACCCCAGAGTTTTTATATTTTTTCTTCTTTGACTTTTTCGGGTTAATGCACTCAAATTCAGCCTACAAGTGAGAACATATTTATGCCAGTTCAAATCAAAATCACAGGCCTTTTATTGGTAGAGCTGGAATCAGACACACACACATGCAAAAGTCTCACCGGGGAAATGTGTGTTCCCATTTGCAGCTCCGCAAGTGTGGCTTTAAAGCTTCCAATAAGGTCATGGGAGCCGTTGACATGATGGTCATAACAGTCAATCTAAAGACAAACAGAGATTTTGTGTAGTAGATAACAAAATAAAAGCCACCCCGTAATAAGTTCAGAGACAGTCAACCAAGTATCAAGACAGGATGAATAAATTAAAGTGATAAAGCCATTACTATCATTTTTGTTGACTAACATATCTTTTCATTTGAATTAAAAAGCAGTAAGTAAGTGCTAAGATTTTTTGGGTTTTGTCAGGGTGTAACATTTTTTAAATGACATGTAGATAGCATGCCTTACTACTGAGGAAAATTCCTCTATACTACAATGCAGGGTTCGTACAGCTTTTAAAGAGTGAAATTCAAGCTCGAAGCCTTTATCATCACATCTCAATAGTTACTATAAATGCCAGGAAAGAATAAACAAATATGATGACAGGATCATTTCATTTCAAATATTGAAAGATTTTTGGTTTACATGAGTGACTGTGTAGATGATGAAACACCAGATTATGTTGAAAATCAAGCATTTTTCAAGGAGTACATTTGAATTCAAGCATATTCCTAACCTTGAAAACATAACAGTTAAAATTAAGTATTTTCCAAAATTTCAAGACTTTGTACGAACCCTGTAATATTGCAAGTTTCTCTGGTCATGGATAAACATAATCAAAATGACAGGAAGCTTCATCATATCATAAGTGCACACTTGGTCCAATACCAGTCTAACCCTATAATAAATTACAAAGGTCATACCTCACATGCACAAATAATCAGAGTTCACTCTCAGTTATCAATGTAAATACAATGAGAGTAACTCAATTACAATGCAAAAGAACATTAAAAAGTAAAAATGCACAACTTCATGTGGTGGTCATGAATCAAGCATACATACACACATCGCTTACCCAGCTGGGTCGCAAGCACCCTGTTGCTTTAAGTTTGGGAGCATTGTAAGATGGAAAGAAAATGCAATCACAACATGAGTCATTAGTGTGGTAGAGTAGCGAGGTCAATCAAGCCAAACAAGCTGATCTAAAAACTAATTGGGGGGGGGGTTAAGGAAACTGGTTAATAGCTTGCATTTTATAGTGCATATTAGCTGAGATAAATAAACTAAAATGGTAAAAAAACAAAACAAAAAAAAACCTTTATAGGTTTCTCCACATCTCCTCCACAGAGAGATCGCAATGAGATGCAGAAGGGTCCCCATATTGGGTTTACGTTGTTCATCACCACCTATATAAATGATGAGCCAAGTCAATAACAATAATAATAATAATAATAATAATAATAATAAAGCAAGCAGAGGAATGAGTTGTTGATGAATACATTTACCTCTGTCCTGTGAGCAAGCTGCCATCCAGTTTCTGTCTGCTTGTAGAATTCCAGGAAAGGGTCGGACCACCACAAATACTGAACAACCATATCCAATTATTTATTTACAGTACTTAAAATCAAAAAGGCAGTTTAGATAATAAAGGACCCCAATGTCAGACCTAGCTATTTACATTGACCTTCATTACCTTTTTGTCCAGCCTGCGGGCTGACACCTCAAAGTTTGCCACTCTGGTGTCTGTTATTTCTTCAGCACAGATCTATTAAAACGAAAAAAGAGAAAGAAATCAAAACTCTTAAAGGTTAAGGCAATTTTGTACTTTGTACCATACAGTAGGGCAGTGAGAGATAACTCCTATTTTTTGGTCATTTCAAACCTATAAATCATATAAATTCACATCAGTAAACAGCACGTTAATGTTTTGTAACCCGACTGTGACCCCTTAAAATTATATCATACTAAAGAGAGAGAGGCTGTCAATCAAAGGTCACCATAACCAACACCAGATGCAGTTATGCAGTATGTCTATACTAGCATGGTGGTGGTATTTTATGACTATCTGGCTAATACCATAGTTAGTTCCTTTAACAAACATAACTTGGATCCTAGGATATACAACACATTAAAAAAAACAGTGTACTTGTTTTGACCACATTACCACACAGAGATGCACAGATTGGAGTTCATGTTTGTGGATAACTTTATCTGTTATTATAGGTACTGTCTACATGATACACTTGTGTTGCAACTGCCTGGGCACATTGCAGTCATTCTGTCCAGTCAGCGTGTCTATGTCCACAAAGAGAGTACCTCAATGGCAGCCAAAGCATAACTTATCATTTCTAAATATATTTTAGAAATGGGTCCACTCACTGTGATGGTCCCATGACCTGCAGGCCTCTTGTCCTTCAGCAACAAAGGTCGAGTCATCTGCCTGTTCGAAACAATCTGGACACAAAACTCTGGCAGTGTCACAGAAAAGTGAAAAGGTCGGAGGAAGAACCTGAAGTTTTCTTTCAAAACTGTACAAAGTGAAGCTCACCTGGCCCAGGGTACATTCAAGCTCCCCCAGGAAATCATCATCACTCAGATCATAGGTGCAATTGTCTATATCATACACGCAAAACTTCAGGCTTTGCACCATCTCGAAATAGTAGTCGATAACAAACTTCTTGGAAAACTTGGGATTCAGGCAGTTCAGGATCATCTCTGTGCGCCCAAACTGATTCACAAAGAAAATACACAAATATAATTTAAGATAATGTCATATGGTTTGGGCTAAATCAGAAGCCACATACATATGTGGAAAACAGGGAACATCATCAAGTACTGTGCCAACAATGTATGCAGGTACACCTGTTAGATGTAACGGTCTATATAAATTGCTTATTCAAAATAAGGCCTTAACGCATATAAACAACACAGATTTTTAACTCCTCTCCTCCCATGACCTAATACAGACCTCATACCAGTGGGAGCCTGACGTGTTGATGTACAAGGCACACAGAGGGTCAGACTTAGAGAAGATGTCCATGTCCATAAGGTTCTCACAGGAGATGGTCAGCTCCACCTTGGTGGCCAACTGGGTGGCCCCTGGCACTGGGGCACCACCTGAGGCCATGGCTGCTTGTTGTACTAAGACGATCAAACAGATACACCACAGATGATCCACAAATATTGTGAGTGACTAAACATTAACTCGAGTACTGTACTGTACAAGAAGTCCTGGCTACCAACAGAGGACAGAGTCTGTGGTCACTGCACAGGTGAGGTAGATACAGAGATGCACTTCCTCTTAAAATGTGACAGATACAGTCATATCAGAGAAGAATACTTTAAGAAATGTAATTTATTAATCCCAAACTTCACAGATCTCAATGACAGTGAAAAGCAACAGATTATATTAGGAGAATTTATATGTAAAGGGGAAACAATATAGAAATATCAATTAATGTCACATTTTATCATTTAATTAATGCCTGCACTTATTTTTAGTATTACTGTTGGTGCCTTTAATTACATATTCATTTATTTATTAAGTATCATTTATTTTTGATTATGGCAGTTCTCCAGTCCTCCACAGAATGTGTTTTGATTTAAAAAGAAAAACTTTTTTTTTTGGTTTAGCGGTTATTATCACGGAATACAACAGTATAAGAGAGGACCCTGAATTAATACTGAAGTACAGACAATTTAAAATTGTACATTATAATAATATAATGAAACATATATATCACAAACACAAATACTTTGGTATACTACGGAATGTATTGCCGTTACATGAGCTAACCTTAGCTTACCGTTAATTAGCCTAACTGTTAGGCTCAGACGTGCAAGCAGTGCCAGTAAGTGGGTGTAGCGATGCCTGGAGCACCAAAAGTAACACTTCCAACCGATACAGTCTCTCCATAAACATATTATTTCTTCGTATCAGTTGAAAGTTTGCTCTGGCTTATTTACCTGTTTAGCTGAAGAAAAATATCGCCTGCCTCTGGTAACGTTTATCTGACATGAACAGCTGAGCAACCCGAGGGGCGTGGAAGCGACATTCAACAGTGCACAGCTAATACAGCTAAGGTTAGCTAACTTCTTCTGTCTGTTCGCTTTAGTCGTTCAACTCGCAACAAATGTTCTTTTAAGTTTGCTTAATAGTAATGTTAGACCACCTGTTTGTGTGTTTGATACATTTGTGCTCAAATAAAATTAACACTTTGTGGTGACACCGTACTGTACACTAACCAGTGTAAACTTACAACGGAACTCTCACGAGTTTTGGTTGTTTGTTGTCGACTACATCATGTAGACAGACTTCTCCGGGGTGCATTCAAGACAGAAATGTTGTAGCAATAATTTCACGCTGACAATTTAAGATGCTGTGGTGACTAATTAACATGGAAGACATAACATGTAAGATATCGTATGTAGATGTTCATCTAGCTAACAGAGCATTTATTGTCTTCTCTTTTTTGCCTTCAAACTTATTTTTAGCCGATGAAAAATCTTCCGGTGTTCGTTCGAGATGAGTTGCTGAGGTGAGCCTAGCGGACGAGTGCAAGGGAGCTCTAGAGGAAGCAGTAAGGAACTGGACGAGCGACAGAGACAGAGGATACGCGATTATTGAAAGGTTTGGCGGATTTGCAACAATTGTATCGTGAATGTAGAAATCATGGCAGAGAGTTTAGATGATTATTGGGATTACAGCGGAATGGACTGGCAGCAGGCTCATTACCAGAAAAGGAGGAAAAAGGCTAACTCTGAAAGATCCAGTTCAAGTGAGGAGTTTGATGGCACAGTCAAAAGGGTTAAAATCTCAGACAGAGCTTCAAGCAGTAGGTCTACAATTAATGTAGTGTCAAGAAACAGCCCAGAGCAAAATAATGAATGAAAAGTAATCATAGAGTTGAACAAAGATGGTAGCCACTTCAATCCAATTAAAATCACAAAGGCAACTGAGAAGGAGATTGGGAAAGGTAAGTTTGCAAAGTATTTTAATAACAGAAGACTACTAATATTTGCAAAGGATGAAGAACAACAGAGAAAGATTTTGAACAAGAAAACGATTAATGGAGAAAAAGTCAAGTCACATATTCCAGGTGCAATTGTCAAAATGAGGGGTGTAATTTCTGGTGTTCCACTGTCAATATCCATTGAAGACAATGTGTCAGAACTTAGAGAGAAAGGAGTTAAAGTTGCTGAAGCTAAAAGGTTGATCGGTAAGAAGGGGGGTGAGAAAACGGAAAGCCTCTCGATCTTACTTCATTTTGAGAGTATATTACCTAAGAAGGTCTTGCTGGGTATGTTCAGTTATTCAGTGAGAGAATATATTCCGCCGCCAGTTAGATGTTTCAAGTGTTTCAGCGAATGGAGCATGTAGCAGGACAATACAAAGGAAAGGAAAGGTGTGCACGGTGCAGGGGGAATCAAGCATACGGAAAATGCAGTGGAAATGATAGAGTGCTGCAACTGTGGAGGAGAACATAGTGCCGCTTTTCAAGGCTGTGTTG